>JAQZBX010071619.1:0-15207 GCA_029593785.1 Cabassous unicinctus | reverse complement strand
AAGTAAATTCACAGAGATGTTACATGCAAATTTTGTTCATAATGGTGGGCATATTGAAAAGATGGGGACAAATTCCTAGAGCTTACATATATGTTTTAAATGTTTATAGGTATATTTGTATTTACACACAAAAGTAATAATGTAAAAAAAAAAAAACAGTTCTCAGATTGACTCTTGCACACACCATAGAACTGCTTAGAAAAGATGCAAAGATATTTCCCCGGGGGTTAGATGTTGTGCAGCAAGAAGAGGAAGCCTTAGGCAAGTCCAGGAAACTTCTCCCCAGTCTCTCTCTGCACCTGCCCCAGTGGATGGCCCCTGCTCACCCCCTTGCAGTCATAAGCACCCCTGCAGCCCAGCCCCTATGACCTGCAGGGGAAATTATATCTGAGCTCACCCTGAATTCCCCTCATTGTGTTTCTGGCACAATAATATGTGACCATGCCCTGGAAACTCAGGTTGTTCAATTTAAAATAAACTTCATTCTTGGAGGTGTCCCTGGTAATGCTGAGTCAGGACTGTAGAGCTAGGTCATAGTTTGTTTCCACCCATCCATATTATACCAACCCACTCCAGCCCCTTCCCTGGAGCCTGACAAATCCACATCATGATAGTTAGTTAAAGAGAATCCAGAGACAGTGCAAGTGAGGGACAAAGTCTTCCAGGGCTTCAACAGGTCAGGTCCTGGCTCCTGCAGCTGGGACAGGACACCTGAGGACAAGGAGAACCACAGTGATCCATGTGCTCAGAGGCATCACCCCCATTACTTTCTTATGTGAATCCCTAAAGCACTGATATCTGGGAGCTGGTGCCAGAAAGTGGGTGAGCACAGTGGTTTCAATTTCTTGTGGATGAAGTCCATGATGCCCAGGAAATATTATCCAGGCTGAGCAGGAAACTGAATTCAAGTAAGTGTGTGCTGTGTTTTCATCTGTCTGCCAATGGGAAGATTTGCATTTGGGAAGTAAATGTATTAAAATGAAAAGTGAAGAGGGGTGGCCCCCATCTTAGGGGTATCCTGGGAGGAGGGTCCTGCCTGAGCCCTTGGAGAGCCCAGTCCTCTCCCTGATGTGACCACTCACCTCCTGTTCTTTACTTCCAGGCAGGAAATGTGTTGCCTGAGAAGATATGGGTGCCAGATGTGGCCAAGAACCAAGACTGGCTTTGGTATTATGATCATTATGCTGCTTCCCCCAGAGTTTATATGCATGTGGGTGTGTATGAACATATAGGGAATACATATATAAAATATGTCTATATTTCTTGACACAGTTGGTTTTAACAGATTTATTTGTTTTATGAAGTAGCAGTGGATGGAAGGGTGTTTAGCTCTACCATTATTTTCTGTAGATGTTCTCAGTAGTAATTCATGTTCATAATTTTAATGTCAGAGCTGTTATATATTTCCATTACTAATAGTAGCACAATCCCCTATGAAAGCCAGAAAGGACCTGTGTGTGCCCTCACCTCTGAGCACCATGACTGCTGAAGGGAAGTTTGCACTGGTCCTGCCCTGACATGTCACACCTGTGCAAGCAGGGCAGGTCAACACCCTTACCTTCAGTTTCCTCACCTGAGCATTGAGCATTGACATACAGTTATCTCAGAATATCACTTTCTACCTTCTTCTATTATGGAATGAACTTGAAAGCAGCATATTGCAACCTGGCAATTCACTAATATTACTTGAATTATAATGTTGTTTTTGAATGATAGTACTGAAGAATATTACTTGAAGATTAAATTGAAAATGTGGTAAGAAATTTCATCTCCAGGCTGTTCCAAGTGGGTGAGACAGCAACATGAGATGAGAAAGACATTGAATTCACCAATGATTATGGTAGCATTTGAAGATTAAGGAGACTATCTTAAGGCATTTTCAAAGGTTAGAACCTGGTGAATGAGGCATTCAGAAAGCCCATGGCTGGAGGTGATGTGAGAGGAGAAAAGTCAATCCAATGTGGAGTAAATTTTCTCACTGTAAGGACACTGTGCAGAAGATAAAAGTACATTTTTCATAGGTGAGGTCTCTACATTTCCCTTTTTGGTGCAATCACTTTTAGAGTGACATTTGGCTACTTTAATTCAGGTGAATGAATTTGAGTGCATGTTGTCTATTTTGCATAACTTTACACCTTGTATTTATCAAAGGAAGTATCCAAATAAAGGTACTTTAAAGAAATTCTTTTGATCCCCTGTCCTAAGCCACATTGCAAAGACAATACCAGACCCACCTGAGCCTTTCCATAAAACTGAACAGAGGAGTCAAGAGTAGAATCCCCAGGTGCCAAAAGGAAGCTCCCTTATCCTTCCTCTCCACATGCCCTATCCCTGCCTCTGGGCTCAGTGGTTCTGAGTTAACCCTGCCCCTGCCTTTGCCCTTGCACCTGTCCCTGGGCTCAGTGGTCCTGTGCTTCCCCGGCACCTGTCCCTGGACCTAGTCCCTGGGATCCATGGTCCTGATCACCCCCTTGCAGTCAGCCCTCTGGCCCTGTGGGTGCTGATTGCCTATGCCCCACCTGTGCTCCCTGCCATGTGGGTTCCATGTATCATATCTTTCTGGTTCTGTGCATATGGGTTTTTGGCCATAGGTGGCAGATAGAACTGTACATGGCAGGCTTTACTGTCATGGAGGGCTGCCCTACAGTTGTGGTCTATATGGCTCTTGTAGCTAGTCAGCACCTGCAGCCTCTTGGCAGGTTCCTCTGGGTTCCAACAGAATCTGTGGCCATCAGAGCTGCTTTCTCTGCTCTCAGATGCTGGACTCTCCATGTGTCCTCACAGACATTGGTCAGTAGTTAGAACAACTGTTGATGGGGAGAGATGGGGAACCATAGACCCTTAGAGGACACTCCAGAAGTTAAAAGCTCCGCTACCCTCTGTCTGCATCTGATACTGGAACTGTGGGGTCACAGCACCCACTGGACAGCACTTTGCTGAGGTTTGGATCTGGGTTCACACTGCCATCCCCTCACTGGGTATCTCAGACAGAAAGATATGGCTGTGTTCTTGGTCCTCAGACTGTCCATTTGCAGAAACAGTGTGTTCCTGGCATGATCTCTTGAGATTGTGAACTGACCCTTCACAGAGTCTGCATAATGTGTCTTCATTCCATCATTACAGATTCTTCCTGGGAGCCTGTCAGACCCACATTATCCAGTAGCAACTAAAGGTGAATCCAGAGGCTGCACAGGGAAGTCTCAGGGATCCCCTATGTCTCCCCAGACAACACCATCTGCACCCCACACTGGACTCCTTCCTGCAAAAACACACCATCAGGAAACTGTCACCCATAGCCAATCTTTCATCCATGTGCACTCATCCACTCAATATTTATTATTCTCTATAAAATTCCTTTTAGAATTTCAATAAGAAAAACCTAGTTCAGCCCAAACTCCATGGTGAATCATTTCTGTTGGACTTGACAACAGAACTTGAAAACCTGGGAATCCCAGGGCTGGGGCTCCTCTTCCTGAGCTGCAGGCTCAGGGCTGTGCTACTTTTAATCAGCAGAGGGAGAGGCCCTGCTTGCATTTCCTCCTACCATATAGCAATGTCTGGGGGTGGATGCCTGGAGAGGACAGTGCCCAGAGAAGATAAGAGTGTCCTGGGGAGTTGGGTGGCAATGATAGCATTCAGGAAAATTGATTTATTATTATGTGAGGTGCTGGGCTAAACATTTACACCCATTTTATTTCATTTTTACCAGGGCACACTAGACATGTGTATTATCAATGACTCTTCCTCCATCCCACAGATGTAAAACTAAAAACTGAAGACTAGAGTAGTTGTGTGACATGACTGTGGGTACATATCACCTAAGTGTGAGCCTTTGTTTGACCTGTGCTCCTCACCACTGGATGCAAATGCTCACCTGGACAAGCTCCAGGACAGACTGGGACAAGCGTACTGAGGTCTATGCCCTGTCACTGCTGTTGTGTAATGAGACTCCTTTGAATTTTTGCTGCATTCTAGGGTTTACCTGAATACCAAGCTTATAAAGAATCAGAAAAAAATTTCCATAATGTTCTGACATAGCTTTGTCATTATTTATATCTCTGTCTCATTCATTACCATTTTATACTTTTAAAAAATAATGAGTTCACTGAGTTATAATTTATATGTGATAAACTGCATGTATTTAAATTGTTCAATTCACTTAGTATTGACATGCATACACCCATGGGACCAGCACCACAACCAGGATAGTGTGCACATCCAACACCCCTTCAAGTTTTCTCTTGCTCCTTTGTAATTCCTCCTACTCTGTCCCCAGGCAGCTATTGATTTTTGTTGTTGTTGTTACTTTGGAATAGTTTGCATTTCCAAGAATTTATATTAATTGAATCATACATCATGTGTTATCTTTTCCTTAGCTTCTTTCAATCAGTGTAATTTTTGGCAATTCATTCATGTTGTGAGTCCCAAGCACTCATTGATCTAATGCTGAGAAATCTTTCAATGTAATCATATACCTCAAGGCATTTATCTCTTCATCTTTTGGTCTACATTTGGATGGCTTCTAGTTTCTCACTATTCACCTAGAATTATGTTGCTTCCTCTTTTAGTTTAAGCAGCTAACCATTCCAAGTCTAGGGCTTGTTGCCCAAATATTCATCACTAATTTTCCTTTCCTTTTTCACCTGTGCATCTGTCATCAAAGATTAGAAAATATGCACAGGGATTTCTGGTTTCCCAGATAAAAAGCTTACAGAATCCTGGATTATTATAATTCCCACCTCCTCTCTCCTCTCTCCTCTGCTCCCAAACCCATTACATTTTAAATTTCTACTATTCATCAGCTACTTGAAGAGCAAGCAAGAGAGCAAAATGCTAGAGTGGACAGAGGAACTATAATGTGGGTTAGCATCTCAAGATAACACGAGGGCTGTGTCACAGACCTTAGGAATCAGAAATTCAAGAAGTTCTGGCAGGTGCCTGCGCCCAGAAGGACCCCTGAAAACCTTTGCCTTTCTGCTGGTGACATGAATTTCACAGAAGTCTGTCCCAGAAAAGGCTACAGAAAGGAACCGGGGATTTGAGTCAGCGCTTTCGCCGCTCTATATACCCTGAATGCTGCAGGTAAGGAGGTTAACCTGGAGGTAAATTGAGAGCAGATGCTATTTACACGAAGTATCTGACCGCAAAAGCTCCCAATCTCCAAGCAAACAGCGCAGAGGGGAGTCTCTTAGGAACATGGTTTCTGATCCCAAAATCTGCAGGGCCTGGAATGTGCAGGCAGAGGCGTGCCGTGAAGTCAAAATGCTCTTGGAGGAGAGAAAATCAGGATAGTTCAAGAGCCAGAGGAAAAAGTTGTGTGTCAGGGGCGGCTGAAGATCTGGTACCTGGTTCAGAAATACCTCACGCACCTCTTTCTCCCAAGAGGCCAGCGCACAGTGGCCAAGGGGTCTGGGGAGCGGGGCTGCAAAGACTAAAGTTTCACACTCACTTATCTGCAAGCATCGCCCAGCAGGAAAGCCAAGGAAGAAGGGGGAGGAGAGAGAGCTGTTCTCCTCACCTCAGTTGGCTCCCATGGTTAACACCTTGGTGATTGGCAATAATCCAGAGAGAGTCAGCCAGACGGGGAGAAACTCGGATATTGTAGTCTACTGGTAGGGAAGCCTACCCTGGAAACTGCTCCAGGGCACCCTTGACCAAGCTGCAGCCCCTAGGAGTCCTGAATCAAGCAGCAGCATTTACAAATGTCACAGGAAATTCTTCAGCTCAATGAACCCAGCCAGTCCTCCTTCTTTTGCCTGAAGACGGATATGGAAGATATAAGTGGAGGAAGAGAGCGAGTATGAGCGCATCACGCAAGGGGGACAGTGAGAGATGCCAAAGGATGGGGATTCACTGATTAATCACTGAATCTGCCATACTCCTCTTCTAGTCCACATAAATCTCATATATTACTTAGTAAGAGGCATTTAACACAACAGGAAAATACCATCGCGACCCGAGAGAGCCATAAATCCCAATTATTTCAGTCTCCTTGAAGGGAAAGTAACTCCATGCTGTTTCGGTAGGGATTTGGTCTTTAGAGAAGGGGGAGCCATCTGTAGTGGGCTGAGCCAGCCAGGCACCCAAGATGCTTCGCATGTAATAGCCAGTTGGGAATTACCCCAGCTAGAGCGTTGGGAGGCTTCTCTTGGTCAGTGCATTTGAGTCGGATGCTTCAGTTCTAGTACGTGAATTCTCCCCATTGGATACTTTTTATATTTTTGTTCATGTAAGCTTTTAAAAATTGTTACCCTATTGAATTTTATTTAAAATAATATAAAATTATTAAAATATGCATCTCTGACATAGCAATCCATGATATTGTTTTCCTTCCCCATTCTGCCTATCTAAAAAACCAATGTGAACTGTCATTTTAACCACTTAGACTTTCTCTGGTTTTGCTAAAAGTATCCCCTACCATAACTTACTCTTCTGTTGCATGTCTGCTTTCATAGTATCAATTTATTTCAAAATGAGAATTCTTAGGAAACTGGTGTTTCTTAGATAGAGGTCTTTTGCTTAATAAAAAGAAATGTCAACCAGTTATGAGTTTTAGAATATTAAACTAGAATCTCTCTTTGTATAAGGAGGTTCAACTGCCAGTCTTGCTAGGATCAGAATCATTGACCTCTCAAGATTCCTTCAATTTCAACTTAACATGTTTGAATAATATCAGAATAGAAAGAAAGGAAACATGAACTTACATGTTCCTGCCAGTTTGATATCAAGGATATGGTGCCTGGGATTTCTTGGATTTTATATACATTTTCTTATTTGTACTGTACCCTGGGGTTAAAAAGGATGGACAGAGAGAGCAGGAAATAGGCCCTAGCCACAAGCAACTGTGCCATATTCACTCCGTCTTCTTCTGGTTTAAAAAATATTTTGCAACATACCAAAACTGAGGGTTTTTTAGATTCAGAGTGGCTTCGTTAAGTGATAGGACTCTAATTAGATCTTTTAAAAATAGACTGCTTAGTTTATGTAATATTTGTATCCAGAAAAATTCATTAAAAATATTTTTGCACATAGCAACAGCCTGGATTCACCCCTTGGATGACAAGATGTGGGCATTGGAAGTGTTCTAACTGATCTTGCAATGATGGACACAGGCCATGTTAAATATCATCAAAATTTATAAATGTGTATGGTCTAAAATGGAAACCATAATGGAAACAATTGACCACGATTATTAGCTATGTTTCACTATTTGTATATGAGTTGTAACAAATGTATCATCCACAAATAAAAAGGTATTAATAGAGGAAAGGGGAGAAGGGGGAGGATGTTGGGTATATGGGAGTCCCCTGTATTCTGTATGTGACTTTACTATGACTTAAAACATCTTTGGAAAAAAATGAAAAAAGTAAGACACTGGGGACTAAATGGAAGAAAATGTCACTGTACATACAGGATAACAGATATTACAGTGATGAAAGGCAAAATGTCAAAAAAATTTAATGTTTTTCATAATTTTTAATATCCCAATTCTTAAGTTTTATTTTATTTTTAGTTTTCTTTAAATTTTTATGTATTTTATTTCTTATATTTAAACTTACTGTTATTATTTTATTTTACTATTAATTGTATTTGGCTATTTTATTTGCTTCATTTTTGAAGAAGCTTTAGATCGCTGAAGGGTTACAACTGGGACAGGGAAGGATAATTGGCGTGGGGTGTCAGTGATGGGGGATACATGGGAAGAAGTTCACCTGGACTTATTTATAAGGTATATAAATGTGTTCAAGTTTTCACAGGGCATTGTCACAGTGGGTGGAGATTCATACAATAACTGAGAGAATATTGAATTCACATCCTGGAGAGCTCTGTGACATTCTCTAATGGAATAGCAACAATCCCCCAAGTGCAGGGGCAATGACTGGTGAAGGAGGATTGTCTATTAATGGGCCCTTGATATTGATGACTATGCTTGTGAGCGTTTGCTCTTGAGATTGATACTTAACCTAGAGTTATGGGATGCCTAAGAGTTTCCTCCCAAGAGCCTCCTTGTTGCTCAAATGTGGCCTCTAACTAAGCCAAACTCAGCATATAAATGCATTACCTTCCCCCAGTGTGGGACATGACTCCTGGGGATGAATCTCCCTGGCACCAAGGGATTACTACCAAGCACCAACTAGCAATGCAACTGGAAAAAGACCTCAAATAAAAGGGGGAAAATGTAAAGACAAATGAGTTTATATGGCTAAGAGACTTCAAAGTGAGTGGGGAGGTCATCCCAGAGGTAACACTTATGCACATCTCAGCAGGATCTCACAGACTGCCAAGGTGGATACTACCTCAAATAGTGGGACTCCTGAGAGCTCTAGAGACATACAGGTCCTATGGTCAGGGATAATAGCTCTGGAGTTTGGTGCCTTGCCAGTGGGCCCTACTTTGGAGTTTGTGCCCCTGAGAATGACAGAGTTGGACTCAGTTATGGCTTCCCTACACATGGCTCATATGTCCCTTATATTTGAAACTATCATTGGTGCTGGAATTGGTAGGTGTACATCCAAGAGACTTAAATCTTTGGGCTGTCCATGTACCAGCTGGGCCCTGAGCCTCAGTGGACATGCAACACCTACTCTCCAGTACATTGGACTCACCCTGGACAACTAACAAGGAGGTGAGGATTGACAACTACCATACCAAGAAAGCAAGAGAGTCTCATTCATTACTTGTATGGGATTGAAGCCCCCTTTCAATTAGAGGTAGAGTGGATGTCACCATCTCAGAATCCTCAGGATTGGGGAATGAACTATGGGCTAGAGTGGACTTACTATAAATTTATTATGATTCTAGCAATGGAAGAAATTACAGCATTGATGTGGAGGCAGTGTCCACTGGAGGCTCTGGGGACAGGGGGAGGAAAAGATAGGCATAATGCAGGGGATTTATTGAGACTTGGGAATCTTCCTGAATGGCATTGCTATGACAGATATAGGCCATTATATATCTTCCCATAGCCTGCAGAATTGTGTGGGAGAGAGTGTAAACTACAATGTGAACTATGACCCATGCTCAATGGCAATGCCCCAGGATGTGGTTATCAATTGCAATGAATGTGCCACACTAATGAAGGATGTTGTTTATGTGGGAGGGTTTGGGAGGTCTTGGGAGTGGGGCTTAAGGGAATCCCTATATTTTTTGTGTAACATTTGTGTAATCTAAGAATCTATAAAAAGTAAAAAAGTAAATTAAAATAAAACACCTTTTTGCTTTGGATAAGTTTGTTTCTGAAAGGAAAGCAGATATAGTATTAAGGAAGCAGTGATGTAAGTAAGCAAGAAAATGAGACCTTAATTTCCTCTCCTGCTTCCCTCCCTTCTGCCCTCATATATTTATTGAGAGTTTGTTATTTGAGATGCACAGTGCTTGGTCCTGGGATTACTCCAAAGGAAGTTCTTGACCTCTGTTTTCAAAATCTCTGTGTCTAATGAGGAAATAGGTCTAAAGAGACTTCTGAAATATATGCTGCTAAGTGCTATAAGTGGAGGTATGCATAATGCACAGTAGAGGCAGTGATCAGTGTACATTTCAGTCCCCCCTGTGGCAAAAAAAGATTTCAGCAAGGAAGAGACACATAAAATGACTCTTGAGTATTTTGCCAGGAGGGAAAGTGAAGGAAGATCATTTCAGCAGGGGGAACAGCATGTGTTAAGACACATATTGCTAGATAATAAAGTGAGAGATGATTAACTGGCATCTGGAAAGATAGGAAGGTGTCAGATAATGCAGCATTTTATAAGGCATATTAAAGAATTTGCACTTTAATTTGAAGGCCAAGGAAAGTGTTTTTTTTAACACATCAAAAACTGGCAAGGGAATTACTAATCCATCCAATAGGTAACTATATTTTTTGAGAACTGTCTTAATTTCCCAGGTGGCTTAAAATAACAGCAATTTATTGTCTCATGGTTCTAAAGTTTAGGCATCCAAAATCAAGATGTCAGCAGGGTCCTGCTCCCTCTGAAATCTTCTTGTAGGCCAAAGACTAGAAAGTACCATTACTGAAGGAAGAGGTACTGGTTCCAGATTTCCTGTCTCATGAGACTTTCTGCACTAGTGCTTCAGTATCTCAGTCCACCAAGGATTTAGAGATTTTAATGTCTTCCTCAAAACTCTAATGTTCATCACACCTAGAGGTGTGATGCCTTGACTAAATATTGGAGCCTCTTAGGGGACAGTGAGACATTTAACTGCTTCTTGGCTAGTTGGGAGAACAAAGGTGCATGTGCCTTGAGCATCCTCTGGATAGGGAACTGTTTATAAAAAGAGTACACCCTTCTAAGAGAGCTTCAATGGTTTCTCATGGAACCCTGAAGTTGCTTTGATATAGGTTTTGTTTTGTTTTGTGTTTTTTTTTGTCTTGTTTTAAATAGATTAAATGACCAGAACATTTTGACTTATGAATGATACTCTACCATAAAGGGCACAGTGATGACAGCAGTAGTGGAATAGCTTGTCCTTGAAAACCTTTAAGATTCTCCTGCAGATTTTGGTGAGTGATCACTAAACTATTTTCCAACTGAAAACAAACAAACAAACAAACAAACAAAAAACAAATGTCAGTATTCTCACAATAAATGTTAATGCATTAAATGCACCAACTAAAACACATTGATTCTCAGATTGGATTTTGAAAATTCATCTATTCAAAAATATTTATTGAACATCCTTTCTGTATGAAATGTTGCTTAAAGACATGAGGATGTAGTGGTTCACAATATTTCACTCGACATTTTATGGTTCTTTCCTTCAAATAAAAAGAGAAATACTTTACATGATAAAAAATAAGAGATAAATACAAACCTAAATAAACTCAGTGAAACAATACTGACATCAGAAACACCCTGATTATATGGAAAATCTACACATTAATAAAATGAGGACATAAAATATAGATAAATGTCACATAAAATTAATATTTATTCCACATATATCTTGCAATATAGTTTAAAATGCAAGAACATGTGAAACAATAATAAAAGTTATAGAAATATGAGATATTAACACACCTCAGTGACTTGATGGCTTTGTTTGAAAGACATTTATTTGCTCAGAATTCATGAAATGTGGTAAAATTCATTTTGATTTTGAAGAATGTAAACACATACTATGTGCCTGGAAATAAACATGCCATTTCATTCCAAATTACCCTATAATGCAATACAATTCCAAATTAAGGCACAAGATGATTTTTTCATTTGGAACTTAACCAAATAATTATAATATTAAGTTGGAAACAATAAATAAATGAAAACAGACAGCACAATGTTTACTAAGAAGAGTAAAAAGGGGATATTTACTCTAGAAAGTATTAGAGGAAAGTACAAAGCTCTAAAAATTAATGAGTATACTGATGTGGAAATAAAGAGAAAGTCTAATGAAATGTAAAAGAAAATATAAGAATATAGTTTAGCCTAAAGATAGCATTTTGATCTAGTATATAAAAGATACTAAGATAATTTACTAATTGTTGATAGATTTTTTTCTCCTAAATAACAACACATTCTCTACTTTAAAAGATATGAAAAAGTAGTAAAATTTTCAAAAGACATGATCATTAAAACAGAAATGTAAAAAAAAGAAAGAAGTGCAAGAAAAAGGAAAATGTTCAAAAATTAGTAGCTGAAAAATGCAAATGAAAACAACAATGAAATACTATTTCCATCAATATGATTGACAAATATTAAAAGTCAACATACGTAGTGTTGAAAGGGAAGAAGAAAGTCCTTTCATTTGCCTTTAAAATATTGTCACATAAAACACAACTGTTCTTTGGGACAAACTTGAAAAATATGATCTGCAATTCCACATATAAGAAGCTATTAGAAAGAAATCATTATGGATGTGCACAAATATTCAGCTATGAGAACATTTATTATGAAATTTTTTATAATGACAAAACTTTTGGAAACAGTTATCAATAGGTAGTGGAATTTTAAAAAACATCAAATAAACATACTCTATAATAAAACACATTTTGTTTGTTCAATGAAATTTTACAATAATATTTAAGAAGATGGAACAATAGTCATGATATTTTAAAGTGAAAATAGTAGCTTCTGAATATATATAATGACATGGCAATTCCACTCCTAGTTATATACCCAAGAGAAAAGAAAACACTTATATGCACACAAAGCCTTTTATATGAATGTTCTTAGCAAATGTTATAATAGCCAAAATGTACAAACTGAATGTCCATCAACTGATGAATGAATAAATAAAGTGTGGTAAATCCATACAATGTAATTCAGCAATAACAAGGATTAGAATACTGATATATCCTCCAATATGGATCAGCCTTGAAAACATGATGGCATTAGAAAGCAGCAGTCACAAGGACTACATATTATGTGATTCCATTTATATGAAATGCCAGAATAGGAAATCTATAGAGAAAGAGATTAGAATAGTGAATACCTAGGGCTGGGGGAGGGGGAGATTATGGAGTGACTGCTAATGGATATAGGGCTTCTTTTGCAACGGGGACAAAATATTCTAAAATTAGACTGTGGTGACACTTGCACAACCCTGTTAATATACTAAAAAATGGCTTGTACAGTTTACATGGATGAATTATATGGCATGTAAACTACATCTCAATAAATCTGCATATATATATATATATATATATATATACACACACACAAAATGAATCCATTCAAAATACATGTGTGTATAACTTTAAAGTATTTTTACCTTGTTCCTCAAAGCATTTATTACTTAAAAATGCTTGTTATTTAAAGAAAATTTGAAAAATACAGCAAAGTAGAAAGTAAAAACCAAAAGCCTGTCACTCACATGCCTGTTAAAGCCAATCACTGTTAGAACCTCAGTGTATTGCCTTTCTGTTGAATTCCTGTTCTTTTTCCAGCTTCAAAACTAAGGGTAAAATTTTTCATTCTCTCTTTCTTTGACCTCTTTTTCTGACTATGAAAGTAATATATGCCTGTTGAAGAAAAATTAGAAAATGCAGACAAGTATACAGAAGAAAATAATTCATGGATAAGCTTATACCTAGAGCTAGCCCAAGCGACAAATTTCTTTCCAGCCTCAAAAAATCCATATTTTCCCATTTCTCTTCCTTTTTTTTCTTTAAATATTTTTCGATTTTTAAATGATACTTAGATTACACAAATGTTACACAAAAAATTTAGGGATTTCTATATGCCCCACTCCCCACACCTCCCACACCGTCCCACATAAACAACATCCTTCATTAGTGTGGCACATTCATTGCAATTGATAAATGCATCCTGGGGCATTGCCATTGAGCATGGGTCATAGTTCACATTGTAGTCTACACTCTCTCTCACACAATTCTGCAGGCTATGGGAAGATATATAATGGCCTCTATCTGTCATTACAATGCCATTCTAAGAAAAGAAAATGGATAATAGTAATAATAATAGTAGTAAACATTAGAAGAGGAACCATATAAGACCTTAGAAAATGAATATTTAACTCATGTAAGCAGTGTAGAGTAATATGAATAAAAAAGCGGAGTACCAACCATGAAATGGGAACGTGAATGAAGAAAAATATATAGAATGAATTAAAAGACCAGAATGATGAGGAGAGAGGGAAAGAGAAAAGACAAAAAGAATAAAGTTAATAAAAGAAAGAAAACAGTATAGACAAGATAGAAATAAAAACCAGAAAAATTGAGGACTAAAGAAAGAGAGGTGGAATGTAAGAACAGCAACAGAAAGCATAAGATAGAAATATGAGGGAAGGAAAAAAGATAGCATTGCTAGACAAAATTGGTATACACAGAAAAGGGGAGATCAATGAAGAGGAAACACAGCAAACAAGAAACAAGCCAGCAGCACCTAATTAAGAAAAAAAAATAGAGAAAAAAGGGAGGGGGAGAAGAAGGAGGAAAGAAAAAAAAAAACAACAACAAGCAAGCAGTCAAACACAAACTAAGGAAAAACAACCTTCTCTCTTAGGCCCCTGAGGAGCTTCTCAGGCTGCCAGAATTCATCAATTACCCTGCAGCCTGCCCTCTGCAGGTTTTGAAGTGGTTTTAATGAATAAACTAAGTTAAATTTTTTTTAAAGTAAACTTTTTTTTTTTTTTTAAGGAAAAATAAGAGACTCAAGAGAAGCTAATACGAAAATAATGTCTATGTTCTCCCTGTCCTAAAGTATCAGCTGGATGTTTGATATCCTGGTGGATCACTGCTCTAAGAGGAGGCAGGAATTGAACTAGGGACCTCATATATTCAAGGCAGAATCTCTTCCACTGAGCTAATCTTTCTCATTGGGTGTGCTAGATCTTCAGAAAGCTATCCAGTCACTTTACCTCAGGCCGGTTTGACTCTGCAGTTGGGTAGATTCCTGCTGCTTAGGAGTCTGTCCCTGCTCCCTTTCTATTCTTATTGCTTTCTCTCCAGGGCAGCAGGATGCAATAGCCTGTGTGAGAAGATCCCCCCTCACCACTCCTGGTCAGGGTGAGTTCCCTTCTGAAATTCCAATGGGACCATGGTGACTGAACTCCCTGCAGAAAAATGACTTCTCAACCCTCTTCCAGACCACCCCCTCCTCCCAGGAGACCCTAAATAGGCTCTTGGGAGCTTAATAAGTGCTTCCTACTGTCCACCTCCCTTAGGGGAGTTGAAATTTTGATTGTTTTCAGCATGGGACTAGTCAATTGCCTGACTCTGCCCCCTCCCAGGCCAAGTTTCTCTATCCCAATATGGTTAGGTAAATCAGGCTTCCTCAGCAGATTCATCTCTCCCCTCTTCCTGGTGCCACCTCGAGCCAGCTGGTATGTTCATCAAAGCTCAAAGATGGTCCAGACAACCAAACCCACAGAAAGGAAAACCCACTCCAACACTTGCCTGAACCCTCCCATTCTCAGAGAATGCTCCCTCCCATTTGGTGCTGGCAGGATTTGGGGCTCACAGTGGCTTCCTGCCCCAAAGGTGGGGCTTTGTTGTCTGCAGTTTCCAACCACAGAGCAAGAAACTCATGGTTTTACCTTGAGCAACCTATCCCCCCCATCCACCTCCCTCCAGACTGATGTCCCAAAGCCTCCCACTCTGTGGGTTCCCAAAACAGCCCACTCACAGAGGATCTTATACCCACTCCGCTGTCCCTTGTGAGAGGACATGAGCACCCTTTTAAACTGATGCCATCTTGCTGCTTCTCCTCTCAACTTTAACATATTAAAAGGTTAAGCATAGTTTTCTTG
>JAQZBX010071618.1:0-15207 GCA_029593785.1 Cabassous unicinctus | reverse complement strand
GTATTAACTGTAAACATTTGAAACCACTGGTTTATATCCCTTGGTTTAATCATTGGGGGCATCATACTATAGCTCTGCTCAAATATTTTACAGTTAAAAACAATTGCTAGAGAGGTATAAAGTGATAGTTGACCTTGACCCATAACTGATGGTTTAAATCTTCTCTACTTTTTAAAGATCATCTAAAATGCCGTCTTCGCCATGTAACCTTCCCTCACAAAGATATGATCTCTCTTTTTTCTTTACATTCATATTGCACTACCTATACCTCTGAGTGAAAGATTAGCTTATTCCATCTTTTCATGAAGGTCTATTAGGTAAGAGGGCACTTGTTGCCCCTAATTCTGTAATCCTCTGGACATCATGGGTTGTGCATTATTGCTCTTTAGCTATGCCTTAATTTAGAACAGTGCCTGATATACTTCTGAATCAGTCCCAGAGAAGAAACTACTAATAATGGTCTTTTATTCACTGACGTAAAATAACCATAGTCACCTCCACTATTACAGCTTCCCACACACATATTCCATGAAGTCAACATCCCTGTGTCCTACAGATACTAGTATCTTTTTTCTATGGGTTTTTATTATGGAACAAAGGTGAATTTTAGATAGGAAAAAGGCTGCCTGTGTTCAAAGATTAGGAAAGAGGAAGCAAGCTGCAAATTTTTCAAACACTATAGACCACTGATTCATCTCTAAAATGTTTTTCCTTCCTTAGGTCCTTATTTACTAGAAGTTGTTGTCAGGCTGTGATTAAACACATTGATCACTAACTTCTCCCTGTTAACAAGACTTGCAATCAGTGCTCTTGGAGGAAATTTGATTGCCCCCATTGTGAAGCCTAAATATTCCAGATGGCTTTGCACAGATTCTTGGGTTTTGTCCAGCACCATGAACAGCTCCTATTATTTGTCCACAATAGGCTACATACAAGTTCTATCTAAAAGTATTATGTATCCTTTGTCTAGCATCTGTCACAATCCTTCGACTAAGAGATACAGTAGCATTTTTAAACATAGCATCCACATTTCACATGCATTAGATTTCTCTCTAAGCCATCACCAAGCTATGCAGCAAACTGATGAAGCATGTAAGTCAAAAACAACAAAAAATAATTTCTGCCAAATCTCAAAAGAACCTCAAACTTGGCATCAATTTTTGTCTGGTAACTGAGACTTTTTTCAAATAAGTCATTGTTGCTGTTTTGTTTTGTTTTTTTTTAAGTTTTATCAACATTATTAAAGAGTCATTGCAGAGAGAAAGAATAGATGAAATAATTGTTAGGATTTTGGTGGGAATAAGTGCTCTGCTGATGACCTGATTTTCCTCAAAGGGAGGAAATTAATCCCAGAAAGCATAGTTTCTATACTACTGATAGAATTTTGGTATATCATTATCAGATCACAAAGGCTTAGCACTCCCAGTCACTCCCAAGAATGTCAGACCCAGTAAGGTGAGTAATACTCTATCTCCCTCTAGTGTATCTAGTTTTATGAAAGGAATCAGCTTCGCAGCTGGCCTCTATAAATCATTGGTTTCAAGTACTTTTGCAAAAAGGTCCATTTGCATTATAGTGCTCATTCAAGATGTTAATGAATAATCTTTGTAAATCCTCAAATATCTTCCTTGAATATAATTTAAAGTTGTCCATAGTGGAAATAATAACAGTCATTTACTCCATTAACTAATTCGCCACCATATTTGCATACAATCAAGGAGTTAAAGTGGATTAGAAGCATTTTAATCATTCCAAAATTGTGTTGCTTAGTTAATGTCATCTGATATGTAATTATAGATAATGCCCCAAGCCAATTTGTTCATGAATGTACATGATTTAAGAGAGAGAATATGTTTTAGCCCTGATGTCATTACTAGATTAGTATATGACAATGAATAAATGCCTTCTCCCTGCAAAGATATCTAAGAAATGATGGGTTGAAACAAGTTGAACTCCAAGAATTTTATAATTCCATGAACTAGCAGAGTGTCTCATTTTGAGCCTCTAACCCTCAGTTTCCTTATATATAATATGAATTTAATAAAATATGTCTTCTCTATTTCACAGATCAAAAGGCATAATATTAATATAAAACACTAGAACCTCTTTGGCCAGACAACTCCATTATATTTTCTTTTGGCAGAGGGATATGGCATCAGTGGTCAATTATTCATGACCTAGAAGTGTAGCAGCTCTGGAGTGAGGTTGTCTGGGGTTCAAATCTTAGTGCCACTTCTTAGAAAATTCCTTATAAACTATGCTACTAAAAGCAAGTTACTTGTAACATCTCTCAGCCTCAATTCCCTTTGAGGGAATTGAAATGAAAATAATAATAAGATGGTTATAAGCACTAACAGAAAAATCTATCCAAATCACTTATCATAGTATCTGAATGTTAATAAGCTCTGGGATGGAATAATAATAATTTCCTTTATAAACGATATTATCAGCAAGGTAGAGATAAGTAAAACTAAGAAATTAGGTTATAGCAACAACACAAACAAAAGAGCAATGCTTACTTCAGCAGTGTTGAGCACTGGCCACATACCAGGGACTGTGCTAAGTGTTTATATGTAATGGGTCCTCTGTTTCCTATCTATGCCCCTCTTTTCCATTTTATTACTGATCACCTTGCTAAGAGAGATCATTTCAGAATTTTTGTGAATAAAATTATCTTACATTTAGAGAACACTTTCCACATCATTTTCACATTGGATTCCAAAATCAGGAGGTATTTCTGGAAGCTATTTTTATTCCCATTTTGCAGAAGCTGAAACATTCAGAGATGTTGCGGATATAATAAACTATGAGGCCAAATCTCCTATATCCAAGTCTGAGTACTCTTGTTACTCTGCTGTCTCCCACTGCAAAGACCCACCAGGTAAGCAAAAGGCATAGGGCTAATTACTGATGGGCACTGAAATGGAATGGCATCCCACCGAGGAAATCTGAGTGCATGGACAGCTGGATGTCTTTTGAGCCCTCCCCCTGCCACTAGCATATTCTAGCCAAGGAATTATTTTATTCATCAGATGCCAGAGGGTTGAATTTTTATGTAGGCTCAGTGCTGGGTTGGCTGCCCAGAAGAAGGCAAATAAACATTGCATGAAGTTTGGAGTAGGCTGGAGGGTGGGTGGCAGGAGTTTCCCTGCTGACTTGGCCTTTGCTTCATGAAAGAGAAAGCTGAACCTCAGAAAACCTTGTCTGCAGCCTAGAGAAACTCATTTGATAAAAATATAAACCTTCTGTATAAGGGGAAACTCATGAAGCTGCAAAGGACAGAGAAGCTGGCCACTAATCATCCTTTTTTTTTTCCTTTAGAAGGAAATGTGAAAAATAGAATTCCTCTCTTTTCCTCTTGTTCATTCAAGATATATTTAATGCCCACTTTGTATCCAGCCTTATGCTAGACACATAGAAGAAACATGCCATATTCATATCTTCAAAGAATTAAAGATATTAAGTACCAATACTGGGCTTTGAAGAAGAGAAAAAGATATTCTCAGCTACAAAGAGTGCACATATAATAGGAGAGCAGACATTAAAAACAAACTACAGTCCCACAAGCCTACCAGTCCTATAGTACTATTACTCCTACAGTACTATCACACCTATTAGACACAGGCTTTAGTAAGTAAATAGAAATGGTAGGGAGGATGGTGAGGAAAGAGAAAGGAAGGAGATATTCTGATAGGGATAGTCATGGAAGGCTCCACAGGAGAGGTGATATTTTTGGTATGTCAGTGATAATATTTTATTATCTTAGTATCCCAGGAAGAATTGAGACCCATAGAAACATTGAAGCACTCAAGGAAGACTACATAGTGAAGGCAGGTTTCACCCTCTAGAAACCCCACCTTTTTTTTGTTTAAGATAACATCTTAATGGAGAGAGGTAGGACAACTAGAAGACAGTGATTAATGCTAATGTGACACAGTAAAGGTGTAACTGTGAAATAATAGAAGGTAGCATTTATGCTGTGGCACTAGTCATCAGGCACTTGGGGTTCAAATCTCAGGTCAACCACTCTCGAGATTTGTGTACTCGATTAATTCATTTAAAGCTCTCTCAACTTCAGTTTCCTCAACTCCAAAAGAAAAAAATGTAACTCACTCAGGGTTGATGGCAGGATTCTAGCATGCTTTTTAATGATATTTAAATTGAAATAAATAGTATTTAGAGGAAAAGAAAGATGAGACAGTCCTGACTGATATCCAGGAATTATGCAAAGAAATATTGAATGATTAGGTTTATGGGAACAAAAAGTGGGCAAGAAAGGCAGATATAACTCTGAGTTGAGTTATTTTACTTGATACTCTAACTTTTGGGTGAATTTTCCTCTTTGCACATACAAGTTGTACATTATTTCAGCTGAGAGCTAAGTAGAGAAGAACAATGGTCAAAAGCAAGCATTATCTCCTGTTTATTTTGAGCCTTGAATTGATGCTTTAGCCATTGGAACAAATGCAGTCACTGGCCAAAAGCATAGGCATTTGCATAAGGGAGGCATGATTTTTAACTGGCCTTTGCTATCTAGGGAAGTAATGTATATCAGGATGTCTTGTGAGAGCACCTCTGTATATAAGAAAAAGCACATTAAGCAAAGATGAAAATTTCAGTAAATCAAAATTTTTCTTCCATTATTCCAGTTGCTGGAAACCTTGGAATTGTCTTTGACCCTTTACTTTCTTTCATATGCCACTCATTTCTTCAGCAAATACCATTGGCTCTACTTTCAGAATATATCCAGGATCTGACCATGTTGATCACCTCCACTGTTATCACTTCAGTCCAAGCCACCATCATCTCAGTGAACCATAGCAATAGTCTCTGAACTTGGTCTCCTTATCCTACTCTTATTCTCTTACAGTCGTTTTTCCACACAATAGTTGACAGATGGTTCAAATCATCAAAATCATATCAGATCATGCTACTCCTTTGCTCAGATCCTCAAAGGCTTGCCAATCACAGTAAAAAAAGCCTAAGACCTTAAGTAGCCTATAAGCCCTTCTGTGATCTGACCCCATTACACCCCCTCTCCATCTTGCTCTCTCTTCTCCAGCTATCCTGCCTCCTTTGCTATTTCACAAACACACTAAGCACTCTCCTCAAGGCATTTGAACCTACTCTTTCTTTGCTAGACCACTCTTCTCCTAGGAGGTCATTGCTCATCCCCCCATCTTATTCAGTTTCTAATACAATAACTTACATAGAGTTACCTCCAAATTAACACCTCTGAAAAAGTAACCCCTACTATTACTGTCTCTCCCCACTTTTCTTTTTCCCCAAAGTATTACCACCATCTAATACAGCAAATACATTATTTTCAATTACCTGCTTCCTCCTACCAGACTTAAGCATGAAGGACAACAACTTTTTTCTCTGCTAGATTTCTGGGGCTCTATGTTCAATGAAATCTTGTTGAATATGTAACTTTTGAGTCAAGCTTAGAAAGTGAAATGCAGCAACTATCTCCCTCACCATCTAATTCAACCTAGGAAACATAAGATCCATCAACCATGTTATACAAAAGTCCATATGATGTTATTGTTTTTTACTGACTTAAAACTAAAATGAGATAAAATTGAAATGTTTATTAATTACTAATCAATAATTGAATAAGAGGCATGATATTAAATACATACTAGGGTATTGGGTCTTACAGATCATATCTTGATTTTTATTAAAGAATTTAGGTGAGGAATTACAAGTCCCAATTTGAAGATGAAGAAAAATGAAACAAAGAGTTCCTAATTTAAATAACTATAAATATAAAATCTATTTTACTGCAATGCTCAACATTTACTGTGAAGTTACTGCTGGAGCTATTGTAACCATTCATCTGCTATTTTATTTTATTTTAGGTTTTATAAAAAGTGAGTCAAAATATTAAGTAAATAACAGTAGTGTGTTACCTGAATATGACAAAAATTCTGGAGATTGCTCGTGAGTTACTGAAGTTTACAAAACACTGACATGTAGTATTTATTTTATATTTGAAGCAATCCTGTGAAGATGGTACACTAGGAAAAACAACATTTCCCAAAGGTGGTCCATTGACCACCTCCATCAGAATCTTCTGGAAAGCTTCTTAAAAATGAACACTTATGGGTCTGAATTTGTGATCCATTTGTCCAGGTCTTACAGGATAACATCTCCTTCTCAGACCACCTTTGGAGGTACCGTTCACCTCCAATTGGAGCTGTGTTTCAAGGGATGCTGTTTACATAGAAGGTGATATAAATGGTGCCCCTGGACTTGCACAAAATGGCAATCCTCAAAGACTCCCCATAGGACTGGTTTTCCAGGAGGCCAGAAAACAACTGGAACATAAATTTTTTTAAAAAAAATTTGCAGACAAAGTAAGAAAAACTCAGAAATACAAAGAGACCTCTAAGGAGAGAGAGGAGATAAGCCAAATTAAATAGGCATAAGCAACCATAGAGAGTAACCATACTAGAAGCTACAAGTGAGGTCCTGGGCTATCAGGCCTAATGATCTCATCCCAGAGTTAATACTTACCACCACTTCAAAATCCTGCCTGTGAATGCAAATTCCCAAAACATTCTGGCCCCTGGGTAAAATCATTCTCATTTAGTAGGAATGGAAATAATTGTAAGGCTACTCAATGTCAATTCCAAAATAGGCAACCAGCTCTTCACCAGCAAGGGAGCTGGCTTCTCACCCATCATGTCTTAAAAGTCCGTGAAATGAGCCATGACAAAGTACATGGACCATAGCTAAGCATTTTCGGATCAGTTGCTAAAAGAGCTGCCACAAGAACCAGGATGAAAGATACAGAGTAAGGACCCTTCATACCCCTGAGATTTTAGACTTCTATTTTCTATTTGAATAATCATGGAAATGTAATTTCTGAAATTGGATGCTGCTTAAGGGCCAGTAATGGAATCAAGTCTGAGCAAACATTTCTTTTAATAGAAGGATCTCACTCCAGTAAGATCTAAAAGACAACTTAAAATATGTAAGGCAGGGGAGTGGGTGTAGTTCAGTGGTTGAGCACCTGCTTCCCATGTAGAAGTTTGTGGGTTCAATCCCCAGTATCTCATTAAAAATAAAATAAAATAAAATAGGTAGGACATATCATTTACTGCCTCCTTACCACCTGGTGTTAGATCAGTGACAGACAGACTAAAGCATTGGGTCTGGTTCTTATCCTCGATATTTAAATATTCAGCAATAACAACAACACAATTTGTTTGCTGTGCAGGTAGTTAGAAAAGAACTTCATTCCACCCATTTAATCACCATGAACATATCTCTCAGTAATAAGACCACACAAAGACTGTCATATGGTATTCTTCAGAACAAACCCAGCTCTTTTCTTGAGTAAACATTTACTGTCCCCTCATGGTCATAAGAGGCCACAGAGGAGGGTTGACTACAGGAGCAATTCCCAGGAAGCCTCGGAAATGAGGTCGAACACAGGGTGATTGGGATTGATGGTGCTGATTTATGAGGCCATTCTTTTTCTACTCACATGGCTATTACAGCAACTTGCAGTAGTAAGCTTGTTTGACAAAGTGAAAATCTCAGAGACATACATTCTTCCTCTTAGACTAGCACAATCTTTCATGTTACTAAATCATTTATTCATCATAGACACACACATTTTTTCCCAACATATATTTATTGATTGCCTATTAGGTGCTAAGAATTTCTCTGGGCATTGCGTATATCAAATGGCCAAAACTGGACATGGTCTCTGGTCTCATAGTGTTCATTGTTTTGTGAGTGTTGGGGATATATATATTAATGATGATGGCTTAAATTTACTTAGTGAAAAGAAGAGTGTCAGGTTTATATCGAATCTTCCTTACTGTTGAGGAAAATAAGACAAGGAGATATATTCTCAGCACCATATCATTCTGCAACCTTAAGTCACAGAAAGTCTGAGTCAGAAGGGCTCCAAAAGTCCATAAAGTCAACCCTCTCATTTCCAGTAGTGGCGGAATGGTACTGGGTTCAAGAGCATGGACTTTAAGTTCCAATGTCAGGAACCAAATTCTAGCTCTAAGACTGCACAAGTCACTTAAACTTTCTGAATCTACATACCCTCCACTGTGGAATGGAACTTATAAGATTTTTTTGTAGGTTTCTAGTGAGAAGAAGGATTGAGAAGTAAAATGCCTAACCAGACAGCTGGCAGGAATATTTCAGGTAGGCAAGGAGACAGTCACTCAGAGGTAGCAACAGTGAGTTACTTCATTAACTGCTGCTTCTTGTACTTCTGATTGTGATTCTTATCTAGAGAAAAAAATTGTGATTTTCACACTGTTGTAGAATAAATAGAACTGTTACCTGCATTTCACGTTGTACTTTTGTGTTCTTCTGAAAGATTTAACACATTCCAAGTCATCCCAGTTTTTCCCTCCTTTGGAACATCAAGGGAACATGTTTGGATGCTATGCCAGGTCATTGTAGGGCATACAAATACAACTGTAATCCCAAAACTGATGCTACACTTAAAGCTACTGACTCAGGTTCAGGTTCAATAAATGTTAGTAGTTAACAATATTGAAAAACAATATTGTTCTTTATTTAATAATGTTAGACTATTGTTATTATTATTATATTGCTCTGAGTAGAACTGTCTTACATGGCCCCCAGATAAGTAGCCCCAAAATCTCTGACCTTAGGTCAAAATGTATTCTGTCCAGATAATTTTGGACAGTGCTTGAGAGAAATCGATCCCAGTCTGGAGTTAGGACCCATAGCAGAAGTAAAATCCCCCAAGTCACAGTAATTGGAAGAGTCAGGGCTATCACAGATGTGCAGTTAGACTCTACTCACTGTTAGGCTTAAAGACAGAAGATTTTATGGTCATGTAGAGACATATCATCAAATTCAGAATTGAAGGGAACTTTAGAATCATTACTCTCAAGTGGCTCTCATTGAAAGACCAGGCAGATAACATACATGAGGGAAATGCTTTGTTGGTGGGAACCTTAATGACCTTAATGAACTAGAGAGCAAAGCCATGTCTTGACAGGTCAGCCACAACTCAGAACCAGCCAAGTGTTCCCATGCAGGAATGGGGACCTACTCTTGCCAAATTCACACATATTCCAGGAGAAGCCAAAACTCTAGAATCTATGTATATTTCCTAAATTACCAAAACACTTTGCAGGTCAAAAAAGCAGGTCCAAGAGGTACCCAGCCTTTAGGACTCCCAGCTGCCACTCTGATCTACTCAGGTCCCCATATTTTAAAGAAAGGACCTGAAGTCCAGAAAGGGAAGGAACTCTTTGAAGGTAGCAAGTTATTCAGCAGTAGCAACAAGAGCAGGGTACAGAGTAATCTGCATCTCACATGCAAGGGTGGCTTGTTCCTCTCTCTCAGATATCTTGCTACCACCAACTAGCACTCAGGAAAAGTCTCAACCACAAGATATGAGCAGAGAACTTCTCTCTAGTCTATGCTAATGTTTTCGCAGAAGGCAAGTAACAATTTCAGAACCAACAGCATGCTAGTTTGGGTAAGAAATGCAACCCAGATAGATTGAAAGCACTTGGAGAAAAGAAGGATATATTTAAGATGGATTATTATTTTCTGTGTGCTTCTACAAGTAGTTTACATCTGGAAAGAGTTATTCAGTTAATGTAATGAGATTTGGGGCTATAATCATTTTTAAACAGGAGAAAGGAATTATGGAGGAGCTTAATTACCAATCTAAAATCCCTACTGGGATTTAGGAAGTTTGCAATCCATACCCATTTTGAGAACTAGCTAGTAACCTGGGAAAAGTCTCTCCCAGCCCCAATTTCAAAACCTTTCACCTTTATTTTAAATAATTAAAACAAGTATCTAGCAAGTCTGGCACCTAGGACGAACACCAGAATTCTCAATGCCACATTAGAGGGAACCAAGAAGGAGGGAACACTGTGCCTCCTGCCAGTGACCTTGTGCATTTGAATCTCTCTTCATTGCTGTGTAAACAACAGCCTTGGGGGCTGATGCTAAGCCTGCCATTGCAACTAAGGAGGCATTGTGGATAAATGAAAAAAATATGCAGAGAAAGAATTGAGTGTTAAAAACTTGCCCAAAATGTTACATACATTATTTAACTTGTCTGCGTCCTCTACATTTCTGGGCTTGGGTCTCCAAGCCCAGTAAACGGCTTAATTTGAAGGAAGCCATTTTTCAGGTCACCATCTCATACACTATATGATACATTTACTATTCTAAGCACCTTTATTTTATCCTCTTATACACACTGAGCAATAAATAGGAAAGTTGGGAGTCCTTGACATCCAGTTGTAGAAACATACAGAGTGATCAAGTGACTTGCCCTAGTCATGGAGCAGCTTGGTGGTTGGGCATGGAGTCAAACAGACCTTGGGCCAGCTCCACACCCAGCTTTTCTTCTCTGCACCAAGAACAAATGCCGCTATACAGGAGCTTGTCCTCCTCCAACCGTGAGCTCTCTCAGCTATCAAAGGGGCTTTAGTGACACTGTGCTAGCTTCACACTGGTCACCTTTCACCCTACAGCATGTTTCTAATTAGTTCAAGAAGGAGGGAAAGAAAGAAATGACACTTTGAAGCTGGGACAGAGGAAGGAGGAGTGAGAGAAGGATTAATTGCCTCCCAGCTGTCAGAACAGTAATTAAATTCAGCTTCGATTATGTGAAATGAATCTCCAAATGCATCCATATTTCTGCCGCCTTTTGCTTTATGCTGAAAGCAGGGTGTCCTGAACAACATGCAAGCATTGAGAGTGACACGTCCTTGGCAGGTATGCAGCCCAGGCAGCCACTTGGTGCCGAGCAGAGTTTGATGTTCTCTTACATTTAGTGCTCTAAATAAAGCAAATTCACTCTACCTGTATGTCCAGATTTGGAGGGAATGAGACCCAGGTCTTACAAAGTGGTTTTAAAAGAAGAGACCAGCATGTCATTTACAGAATCAGAGAGTTTAAACCATCACAAAGGAAAACTTGGGTCTTTAATCAATGATATCAAGTTGCAGATGTTGGAGCTTTAACTCCTGGAAAGAGGTCCTGTATTTTAGTACAGGTACTGGCATTCACTCTGATATTGAACACAGTTTATTTAACCTCTAAGTCTCTAGATTTCGTATCAAACCCCCACTCTACTCTCATAGCAGAAGAAGAAAAGAATAGAATGAGTCCCTTCCAGCCCTAATGGTCCTTGAGTCTATGACCTTCCCACACTCCATGAAAATCCTTGCATACCTATATATTCTGGGCTCATTCACTAATAATATTGTAACTACTGAATGGTCAGAATTTTCCCTTGGCCTACAGATATCTAGGAAAACGGTGGAAAATAATAGCTGCCTACATACTGTAAACTTTCATGATTCTAGCTCCTACTCACACTTGCTGCCTGATGTCTTGAATTACTTTGGGGTGGGGGGGTGTAGTCCTAGCACCCTCAGAATGAAAGAAAAAATGTGAAACCCCCATGAAAGGGGACACAAAGATCATCTTCTGAAGGTACAAATGAGTGACATCAGAGTCTTTTTTTTGAGCAGATGATGATTCTTAGAAATATCACGCAATTATTTGGCATCTGGGGATGAATATTCAATGGATAGAGGCAATGGGACAAAAGGAAGAGTGATGCAGACACTATTTTTTCCAAGATCAACTTTCCCTATCAAGTCTTGCTATCCAGATAAAATTTCATTTTTTATCTGAAAGAGGAGAACCATGCACACAGAGACATTAGCACAGAGCTTGGGTCTTTGTTTTCGCATGAGAAGAGTAGGAGCAATGATGATTCCTACATAGAACTACTGCAAACATCTAATGAGTTAAGGATGCAGAAGACTTTCATGTACACAATTTAAATGGTAAGATGATGTTGTATATTTGTAGAAATCAATTTAAAATTAATAACTTTTAGAGGATATTCAATATTGACCACGTGCTTTGAAAAGTGCTTTACTTGCTTTACCTCATTTAGCCATCATTTCCACCCTGTGTAAATACCATTCTCCTATTTTGCAGCCCAAGATTTAAAGAGAAGTCATTTACCCAAGGGAATGTACTTGATTAATTATGAAGTCAGCATTCAGGTAAATCTTTTCTGATTTTAGAAACTGTATTCTTAGCTAATCAAAACCATGCAATATGAGAGTGACTGCCTGTCACTGGATGTGTCCAAGCAGAGAATAGAGAACCAGCTGTCATGAAGGTTTTATGTTAAAGTTTTGTATGAGATGGAAGTCAACCATGGAGACTTCTAAGGCTCATTCTTTAAGATTGCTGACTATATAAACATAGTCAATGTTTTAAATGCCTGGTGGATTTTGGATCCAGGCATTCTTTGACAACTAAAAGAGGAAAGCAATCAGAGACTGAGTTGAGTCCTCCAAGGTGAAGAATGGTCCTTTTCTTGTGAGAATTGACCTTCTATTTCTCTTTGAAATTTACTCAATTTCCTCTTGATTTTTCAGAGTATGTATTTGTTCCTCCCCCATCTTCTTACTCTTTGTCTAATCCTTCTTATTTGGCAAGCTCCATTATGGGTTATGGTGCACAATTCCCCATTCCCTCTCATTAAACCAATTTTCCTTCCCATACTCTACAAGAAAATCATGACTAATATCACTTCCTTGGCTCTGCACTGCAGTTCTCCATGACTGCCACTAGTTAATGGGAATAAAATGGTAATTAATCCACCAGGTACCATTATTTCTACAAAAAAAGAAAAGGCTCTTACAGTTTCTTCGAAACTGTAAGATTAACCTTTATGGGAAAATAAGTTTACCTTTGGATAGAATGATAATACCTGCATACCTCCAGCTTTCTCAAATGGACTGGTTTTAATCAACAAGCCAAGTTGGTATTGCTAAATGAATGACGAAGAAAAGTGTTTTCTCAAAAGCTGTCTAAAGGAAAGTTGCAAAGACAGGATTGAATACATATGCAGAAAAAAGGGAAGATAACGCTGATTAATGAAATAAAAAAAGTTAATGTTTGAAACCAAGAATATAAAGGGGTGGAAAGAATGGATTGTAGGACAGCAAATAACTAAGGATCTTAAGATAACTTACAGGGAAGTTGAGAACTTCATGAGATATGTTTTTGAAAAAAAAATATCAATTATAAACATGAATTGTATAATACCAAAATGGATATTATATCCTTAGCTTCAACTGTCCAGAAGTTTAAAATTTGGCCTAAATGGTTTTACAAACTCTCAAAAACTAATAGATAAGTTGGTGAAAGTATAAAGTAGGTAATATTCAATTCATTTATTCAACCAATATTAATTGAGAACTTTTTCACAATAAAAAACAGGTAATCAATCCTGTCTTCATGAAGATTACATTCTATCTGGGGAAGATAGGCAATAAATCTAATAAGCGGTAAAATTATATTGAATGTTAAATAAGAGCAAAAGGAAAAAAGAGCAGCAATAGTGATCAGCAGTGCCTAAGAGTTGTAATTTTAAACAGGGTAGTCTCAGGTGGCCTTACTGAGAAAAGACATTTGAGCAAAGACCTGGAGAGGAGAGAGTGAACTATGTGAAAATAGGAGATGGATGGGAGTGTGCCTGACCGAGAGTATAGACATTGAAAAGTCATGAAGTGGTAGCAGAACTAGCATGTGTGAGGAACAAGGAGGAGGACAGCCTATCTCAGGTATAATACAAAAAGGATGGGATTAGTGAGAGATCAGATCAATATGGTTACAGGGGACAGATCCTTGAGGCCTTAGGGCTATCAAGAGGACTTTGTCTTTTACTCATGGTGAAATAAAAAGCCTTTGGATACTTGAGCAGAGGAATGACATGGCTAAGTTTTTAAAAGACCATTCTAGCTGGTATGCTGAGAATCAACTATGGAGAACATGGTTGAAAGTGAAACCAGGTAAGAGCTTATTTATTTGATCCAGTGGAAAAGTGATAGTGGCCTAGATCAGGATGGCTTATCTATATTATGGATACACATACATACACATAAATAAGACCAAAGTTTAAAATGGACTGTTGTAGAAGAACTAGCCAAAGAATCATAAATATAGTATTTAGAATTCTTTCTAACTCTGAGGTTCCAGGACCCTAGGTAGCCACTTACAAGTTGAGATTCTAAGGGATTCAATAACTCTGCTCATTCCAACTTCCTAGCCAAACTTAGTATGTTTCCTGAAATTTTGCCACAAAGATTAAACACACAAATGGTAAATTCCTATTTAAATGTGAATCACTTCCGGGGCTTGAATTCTAAAAATAATTATCACTTACATATCCTTTGAATGAAGAAATTGGAAAAACAAAGGAATATTGCAGATAAAGGAGAATTAAACTTGATCTTCACATGTCACTTTCTTTTATGAGGAAGCTAAAGAAAATTGTGATTGATAACTACAATTGTCTTTGGTGGAGGTTGAGGTTTGTTAGTGAGAAGACTTCATTTTCATCAAAATTTGCTTTACGTAGATAAGCAAGTTGGGAAGAGATGCTGGGAAGAGGTAAATTCTTATGAAAGACAGAGCCTGAGGATTTGGAGTAGCCACAGAAGAAAGGATGAGAAACAGTGATGCATAGGGAAGATGAAAAGTAGGGTTTGTAAGAGCTAAATCTCCCTATTCTTCCTTGTGCCCCTTTCCCATGATCCCCAAATTTTTAGTAATGTTACTAAACTCATAAATTCTTACAGTGAATGGTGGGTGCCGTGTGTGTACAAAGGGATTGGTGGGGGAGGGACTGCAGGTAGCTTGATCTAACACAAAGCACTATGAGTTGGGATAAAAGAGTTTAGGATGCTGTGGAGGCAAATAACAGAGGCACCAAAGCAAGACTTGAGAGAACAGGAAAAGTTTGCCAGAATAAGAGACCTCTAAGCAGAGACCACAGGTTGATTAGACTTTATTTGTTGCTCAAATGTGGCCTCTCTCTAAGCCAAACTCAGCGTTTGAATGCATTACCTTCCCCCCAACGTAGGACATGACTCCTGGGGATGAGCCTCCCTGGCAACAAGGGATTAATACCAAGTGCCAAATGGCAACATGTTTGGGGGAAAAAAGACCTTGAATAAAAGGGGGAAAAGGTAAAGAGAAATGAGTTCACTTGGCTAAGAGACTTCAAAGAGAGTCGGGAGGTCATCCCAGAGGTAATACTTATGCATACCTCAGTAGGATCGCATAGAACACCTAAGTGGATTTCACACCACACTGAGGGACCCCTAAGGGCTCTGGTGACACTCAGCTCCTATA
>JAQZBX010071617.1:0-15207 GCA_029593785.1 Cabassous unicinctus | reverse complement strand
ACAAGACAAGGATGCCCTCTATCACCATTCCTATTTAACATTGTCTTAAAAGTACTTGCTCATGCACTGAAGCAAGAAAAAGATATCAAATGCATCCAAATTGGAAAAGAAGAAGTAAAAATTTCATTGTTTGCAGATGACATGATCCTATACATAGAAAGCCCTGAGAAATCTACAACAAAGTTTCTAGAACTTATAAAGGAGTTCAGTAATGTCGTAGGCTATAAGATCAGTGCTCAAAAATCAGTAGCAGTTCTGTACACCAATAACGAGCAATCTGAGGAGGAAATCAAGATAAAAATACAATTTACAATAGTAACTAAAAGAATCAAACAACTAGGAATAAATTTAACTTAAGATGTAAAGGACTTATATACAGAAATCTATGCAACACTGTTAAAGGAAATCAAAGAAGACCTAAATAAATGGAAGAATATTCCTTGTTCATGGATAGGAAAACTAAACATCATCAAGATGTCTATCCCGCCCAAACTAATCTACAGATTTAATGCAATCCCAATAAAAATCAACACTGTATTTTTTAAGGAAATGGAAAAACTAACCACAAAATATATTTGGAGACGTAAGAGGCCCTGAATTGCCAAAGACATATTGAAAAAGAAAAATGAAGTTGGAGCTATCACACTACCTGACTTTAAAACATACTACAAAGCTACAGTGGTCAAAACTGAATGTTATTGGCACAAGGATAGACATACTGACCAATGGAACCAAATTGAGAGTTCTGAAATAAATCCTCGCATATTCAGTCATCTGATATTCAACAAGGCCATCAAGTCTAATCAGTTGAGAAAGAATGGCCTCTTCAACAAGTGGTGCTTGGAGAACTGGATGTCCATATCCAAAAGAATGAGACAGGAACAACATCTCACACCTTATACAAAAATCAACTCAAGATGGATCAAAGATCTAAATATAAGAGCCAAGAGCATAAAGACCTTGGAAGATGATGTAGGGAAGCATCTATAGGAACTTGTAATAGGAAATGGTTTCATGAACTTCACACCCAAAACACGAGCAGCCAAAGAAAAAATAGACAAATGGGATCTTCTCAAAATTAAAAAATTTGCACCTAAAAGGATGTTATCAAGAAAATAAAAAGCCAACCTACTCAATGGGAGAAAGTATTTGGTAACCATATATCTGTAGGAGCATAATATCCTACATATATAAAGAAATCCTACACCTCAAAAATAAAAAGACAAACAACCCATTTAGAATATGGGCAAGTGACCTGAAAAGACATTTCTCCCAGGAAGAAATACAAATGGCTAAAAAGCACATGAAAAAATGCTCGACATCACTAGCTATTAAGAAAACGCAAATCAAAACTAAAATGTGATACCATTTACACCCATTAGAATGGTGGCTATTAAAAAAACAACAGCAGAACACAAGTGTTGTAGAGGATGTGGAGGAATGGGAACCCTTATCCAATGCTGGTGAGATTGTAGAATGGTCCAGCCACTGTGGAGGACAGTTTGGCAGTTCCTCAAAACACTAACAGTAGATTTTCCATATTATCCAGTGATTCCACTGCAGGATATATACCCAGAAGAATTGAAAGCAAAGACATGAACAGATACATGGACACAATTTTCATAGCAACATTGTTCACTATTGCCAAAATTTGGAATCAGCCCAGGTGCCCATCAACAGATGAATGGATAAAAAAAATGTGGTACATACATACAATGGAATATTACTCAGCTGTAAGAAGGAATAAAGTGCTAACCCACAGGATAACATGGATGAATCTTGAAGACCTTATGTTGAGTGAAGCAAGCCAGACATTGTTGGATGAACACTACATGGCCTCACTAATATGAATTAAGGAAATTGAGCAGTCTCTGAGAACTATTGTCTGAAAGATAGGTTTACAAGAAATAGAAAAAGAAGAGAAAGTTGTGAATCATCACCCATATGGACATAATCTATGGTAAAGGGATAGAGTGTAGTTGCATATTAAAGGGATAGAATAGGTGGGTCATGATAATATTGGGTTTGGTAGTGCAGGGTTGACACGTGGGTAGATTGGGAAGGGTGGATTAGAATACCCAGGATACTGGGTTGAGAGATGGGAGAGGGACCAGGTGAAAACTTGGGATTTCTGGTTATGAGGATGAAAGTTCAGAACTGGGAGTGCTCTTATGGCAATATGACAAATGTCACTGGTTTAGGGTGTTTGGGGGGGGCATTTGGGACAGGGCGCATCTGGAGCAGGCTTCTAGGGAGTGTGTGAGTGTTCATCTTGTCATGATGTTTTGTAACAGTGGGTGGAGACCTACACCATGAGCGGGAAGGAGATGGACTCCCATCTTTGGGAGGACCGATTTGCTCAGAAATAGACAGGTGGGCATCTCTTAAGAGCAAGGGCAGTGCCTAATAGGAGAGGACAAACCAGTGTGTCAAGACCTCTTGTTGCATGTAACTATGAATCCAAGGAGTCAAGCCAGGGGATCATCATGGACCTTGGGGGGATGGAGAGGGAGGAAAAGGATAGATCAAACAAGGGGTATTTAATTGTCAGTGGAAATGTTTTTCATTACCTTACAATGACAGACACAGGACATAGTAAGTATCATCAAAATTTATAAAAGTGTACGGTCTAAAATGTAAACCATACTGTAAACAATTGACAATGTTTTGTAGCTATGTTTCACTATCTGTGTATCAGTTATAACAATGCTACCATCCACATATAAAAAGGTTTTAATATGGGGTGAGGAAAGGGGAAGGAGGTTGGGTAAATGACAGTCTCTTGTATTCTTGTGTGTGACTTTGCTGTGAACTAAAACTTCTTTGAAAAGTAAATTAAAAATAGTGAAACACTGGAGTGAGTGGGGGAAGGTGCCATGGTACAGACTGGACACCAGATATTGCAGTGACAAAAGGCAAAATGTAAAAACAAATTTTTTTAAAAATTTTTTCCCATTTTTGAATATCCCAATCCTTTCATTTTATTTTCTTTTAGTTTTCTTGTATTTTATCTCTTACATTTAAACTCATCATTGTTGTTTAATTTTCCTATTAATTATGTTTGGCTATTGTATTGGCTTCATCTTTAAAGATGCTTTGGCTCCCAGAGGTGTTACAACTGGGGCAGGAGAGGATTGTTGGTGGGGGGGTGTCAGGAATGGGGGGTGCATGGGAGGAAGTTCACCTGAACATACATAAAAGGTATATAAAATTGTTCAAATGCTCATGGGGCATGGTCACAGTGGATAGAGAATCACTCAATAAATGAGAGAATACTGAATTCCCATCCTAGAAAGTTCTTCCACATTCTCCAAGGGAACAGCAACAGTCCGCAAAGTGCAGGGGCAGTGCCCGGCAAAGGAGGATGATTCACTGATGGGCCCTTGTTATTGATGACTAACGTTATGAGTCTTTGCTTTGGAAATTGAAACTATTGTTGTGGGTTACCTAAGGGTTCCCTCCAGAGAGCCTCCTTGTTGCTCAAATGTGGCTGCTCTCTAAGCCCAACTCAGCATATGAATGCATAACCTTCCTCCAAGTGCGGGACATGACTCCAACTGGCAATACAACTGGAAAAAGATCTTGAATAAAAGGGGGGAAAGGTAAAGACAAATGAGTTCATATGCCTAAGAGAAATCCAAAGTCAGTTGGGAGGTCATCCCAGAGGAAACGCTTTTGCACATCTCTGTAGGACTTCAAAGGCTTCCAATGTGGCTATAACCCCAAATAGAGTGGCTACTGAGGGCTCTGGAGACACCCAGGTCCTATATCAGGGTGGATAGCTCCAGTGTTTGGTGCCTTATCAGTGGGCCCTAACTTTGGAATCTGTGCTCCTGATAGTGACAGAATTGGATTCAAATATGTCTTGCCTGCACATGGTCTATCTGTTCCTTCTATTCAAACCTATATGTGGTGCTGGTGTTTGTAGGTATACTTCCAGAGAGTGGAGTCTTTGGGCTGTCCATATGCCAGCTGGGCCAGGAATCTCAGAGGAGCTGCAACTCCTACTCGACAACTCAAAGGACTCACCCAGGACACCTGATGGGGAGATGATGATGGACAACAGCCACCCCAGGGCATGGAAAGAGTCTGCAGCTGTAGGCAGGATAATCCCATCCATCTTTTCCATGGGATATAAGCCTCCTCTCATTTGCAGGTAGTGTGGACATCACCATCCTAGACTCCTCAGTATTGGGGGAAGAGCTATGGACTACAGTGGACTTACTGGTATTCTGTTATAGATATATTGTGATTCAAGAAATGGAAATAATTAAAACATTACTGTGGAGCCAGTGGCCACTGGACACTTTGTTGGCAGGGAGAGGAAAAAGCAGTTGTAATACAGGGGCTTTTTCAGAACCTGGGAATTATCCTGAGTGACATTGCAACAACAGATATAGACCATTTTATATCATCATATAACATGCAGAACTGTGTGGGAGAGATTGTGGTCTACAATTTGAACTATGTTCCATGCTTAATGGCAAAGCCCCAGGATGTGTATATCCATTGCAGGTGATGTGCCACACTAATGAACGATGTTTATGTGGGAAGTTGTGGGTGGTGTGGGAAGTGGGGCATATAGGAATCCCTATAATTTTTGTGTAACATTTATGTAATCTAAGTATCTTTTAAAAAATAAAAAAAAAATTATTATTAAAAAAAAAAAGGCATTACTTCTCTAAGCTGTACCTGAATGAAATGTCTGAGGTATTTTTTTGAGCTGTTTTCATGAAAATATTGCAAGCCACATCCTGGACTCCATCATTGATCTCATGAATGAATTCAAATAGCTTGTTAACAAGTCTTCAAAAATTACAAGTTAGCTTTCAAAAATCTTGAATATTGACTTACTATGTACATGATATTTGATGCAATAATAGTTTATTATCTTTGTGTCTTTTCTATTCACATAATCCCAATGGATCCTTTATAACAGGAATAAGAAATCTTTACCCATCCTCTTCATGCATTGCTCCACTAATGTAACCTGTTGCCCAACACAATGTATTCAAATATTTACAAGACCTCACTGTACCATTGAATTGGTTGTAAAGCTTCTTAGTCATTTTTCTTTCTGTATCTACATAATAATACAGATGACTAAGATAAGCTAATGTTTCTCTCATATTCTTATATACATTTATGGAATCTGTATCTTTTGTGAATTCTCTCATAGCTTCTCCCTGATCATTTTCTACAATCAATACTTCCTTTTGTTTTAGCTACATGACTAACCATCAACAAGCAGACCTTGGATAATACAGGCAACTAGAGCTTTTTCCTGGCAGGATCACCAAAATGTTGAAGTCCCAAGAGCAATGCAAAGACAGATATAGAAATGGGCTTTCTCTATAGAGTTCAGCTGCCAAGTGATTCTAATACTTAAGACAAATTTTAAAGATTTAATTTTCTTTTATGTGTGATAATAATAGCATGTAGTGCAGGGCCTCCATCAGTGTTTCCCTGAGATATAGTCTTTTTTGTATAAATTGATCATATTTCTTAAGAATAGTACAGAGAAATAAACAGATTTTAAATAAAGTTTTTGTTCACCTTTTCCATTTAAGTATGTAGGTCGAATATTAGTATTTAAAGGAAACTTCTGTTTTAGCTGCATCATTTTCAGTGAAAATGGTGTTACAAATTGTCTTGCATAATGGCTTACACTCACAACAGCAATCTCAGTGAACCAATTCAGAGAGATATTTCAAAACACTGGAACATTCAGGAATTTATAAATTAATGTGCTGATTAACTTGTTCTCAAAAATGTTCTCAAGAAATCTGAGCAATATTTCCAAGGTTGCATTTGCAATTGGAGAATTTGGGGAATTTTATCATAATATTTCATAATAAAATGAAGACTATCACACATCCTACTTGTGTCTGTAATGTCACTTATAAATGTTGGCCAATGTTTGGGCCATTCTTGTTTCGCTATCTAAACAAGAATCATATTTCATTTCCCGATATACACCTTCTTCTCTACATAAACTGGATAACATGAGATTTTGACAATGAGGGCAACAATGTATTTTTTTTCTCCACATTGGTTCCTTGAAATAATCTTCCATCTTGTTTTTTTCACATTTTCCAAAATTTGTAGTCCATAGTATTTTGTGTTCATATTCTGTGAAAATTCCAAAATTTTGTTGACTCTTGTCCATGCATCAGGATGCACCTTTAAATATGTCACTACATCTTGAGCCATTCTTTTTTGGTTTCCTTCTCCATGGTATAAACAATTTGCCACATTGTTTAAAAGGTTGATATCCAGTCTTTTGCTGAAATCGAGCAACTGACGAACTGCATGGTCTGCTAACATGATCATTGTTGGCCTAGATTACCCATATTGGACACTTTGCCTCAGCTTGCTCACATTCTTAGTCACCTTATGGCCTGTGTTGAGGCCCATGGGACATGGGATTGTGTAGAGCCATGGCTACTGCTCTTTCAATGGCTGCCATGGCAGAAGGGGAGATCTATATACTCTTGTGTGTATGATAGATTTCATAATAGAACTAAAATGTCAAGCATATTGTAAACACTAAACTTAACTTATAGGAAAGCAGGCCAGAAATCAAAAATTGATTAGAAAATTCATGGCATGGGTGTTCCAATGGCTAACAAATGTATGAATAAATGATCACTCACAAAACTTATGCATAGAAAACAATTTAAAATAACAATAAAATATTATTTTTTCCCATTAGAATGATGATAAACTTAATGTCATTATTGTGAGGCACAAAACAAAAAGAATAGAGGAAACTGAATTGGAGATGTGACAGAAAGTATGTATGAACAACCCTTGCTGCACACACACACAAAATACAAATAATATACATGAGCTTTTACATATGAAAACAAACATTATTCAGACAGAAAACTCAATGTGAGTATAGAGGGGGAAAATTACAGAGTGGGTGGGTTTTATTACTGTTCTGCTAACTCTACCATTAGAAGCAGGGTACAGCAGTTTCTTAGAGATAAAGATGAATATCAAGGCCATGCAAAAGATAGAGAACTGGAGCAAGAGGCTTGGGGGGAAACCAGAGAATTCAGTGGGTGGCTTCTGCCCTTTTTAAAAGGGAATAATAAATTGAGTAAAGCTGCTGTCCATGTTAAACTTTTATTGGAAGTTTTGCATTTGGGGAAGTAGAGAGCAAAGGGCTTAGTATCACTGCTAGAAAGTGACCCAAAGTATCTCCTGGCTCTGTGGAGTTAACACATTCCCAGTATCCCTGTGGGGAACAAGAGTCAAGTTATGAATCCTAGGAACCACTTTTCAATTGGACTTCCAACTGTCTACTTGGAGAAAGTTATAAATCTATTAGAAAGGGTAAGTACAGATGGTAAGAGCCAAAGTTTAATGTGAGGTTTATGGGCATGTGTGTGTGTGCATGCAAGTGTGTATGTGTGTGCATGTGAAAGACAAAGATTGTGGAGTGAGTTATATGATGTGTCATGAGAACACAGGATCAAGCACTTCAGAAAGTTTCTGAAAATGACTTCTTTATTGCTTACAAACACAATGAGTCTAATAAAAGAATGGATGGGATCCCATTGTGGCTGGTTTCCAGGGGGGCCAGCTGCTTGCATCGGAGTCAGTGGATGCAGCTCTGCTCATCCCAATTCATGTTGGAGAGAAGAGACAAATCTGTGCTGCTCAAGGGCAGGGTATTTATACATCCAAGGGGCAGTGGGCCCTGCCACTGAGAGTTCCTGCCTTGATAAGCAGCTAGAACTGTTTGTTCCTGATTTCAGGTTGCTCTATTAGACCTAACATGCTGCAGAATGGGAAAATATTGAAACATCTGCACATAATACAGAAGTAGGAGAGTGGTAGGTGAGGGCTGGTAGATAGCTGCTATGCTCTTCATGTCTTCTCCAGCAGATATCTAAGGAAAGGAACCTATAAAAGATTATAAAACACATGGTTAAGTCTATTGACAAGAAAAATAACCCAACACAATTAATTTTATGAATCAGAGGAGTCTTAAAAATCAAACCCACATTTGTGCACATGCATGCACTCAGAAGCATACACTTTACAGTTAATAAAATGAAAGCATAACGTTTATTTTACAACAACAAGAAATTATGAGACAAATCAGGTTGGATGGAAAAATATATATAAAATAAACAAAAAAGTCTTGGAAACAAAATATATTCATTGAAATAAAAAAATAAGTGGAAGCATTCTAGACTTATATTAAAAAAAATTAATTAGAAAATAATAATGAAAAAATTTCCCCATATGTAAAATAGATAAGAAGATAAGAAATATGAAAAGTCAATAAATGGGGAGAATGACAAGAGAATATGGTTAATGGGTAGTAAAGCAGCTACAGCTTTTGAAGTCTTTAATAAAGTACACAGAGACTAATATGGAACAGTTTGCTAGAAAACTTTAATTTTCAAAATTATAATGTATTGAATATTGAAATTGTTATAAAATTCTATTATAATAATGTATCATTGATAATTATATTATTATTGTATTAGCCAAAAGGGTGCTGATGCAAAGTACCAGAAATCTGTTGGCTTTTATAAAGGGTATTTATTTGGGGTAGAAGCTTACAGTCACAAGGCCCTGAAGAGTCCAATTCAAGGTACCGTAAGAGGTACTTTCTCACCCAAAGTCATTTGTGTCTGTGAGGGTTCAGCCTTCCTTCTTTCTCTTAAGGCTCCATGGTCCCAACTTCTTCTGATCTCAGGTATAGGCTGGTGTAAGGCTCATCTCTCTTGCTGGGGCTCATTTTTTCTGGGCTCAGCTGCTCTTTTATCTTTACAAGGTCAGCTGTAAGCTATCAGGCTCGTCTCTCTTCCCTGGGCACAAGATCCTCTGCGTATCTTCTCTGTGTACCTACTTCCCTGTGTCCTTGATTGAGTGTCCATTTATGTAGTCTACCAAAGGCACAGGGACTCAACCCTGCACACCCTAATCTTAATATAATCAAAAGAATCACAGCTAAATCTAATCCAATCAAAGGATACCATGCCCAAAGGAGCAGACCAGTTTACAAATATAATCGAAATTTCCTTTTTGGAATTCATAAATATCAGACTGCCACAATTATCTTTAACATTTATGGAATTGAAATGCTCTCTTTTAAATCAACACTAGAAAAATTGGGAGTAAAAAGATTGTGGGACACCTAAGCCATGTTTCAATTCAGTAGTTACGATGAGGAGATATGATGGTGCAACACTAATTTGAAAATGATAAAAATAATTTTGAGAAGGGGGAATGGTCATCAAAGAGAAGAAAGGAGAGATATGATCTACAAATAGCAGAGAATGGCTTATCCTGGAAGTTGTTTAGTATAATGAACACTATTCCTTAAGGGAAGAAAATCAAAATAATTTGATTACAATAACTCAAGTCAATTCAGTCTATCCTAGGATTTTTGTGGTTTTCACTGACTTGATTGACTGTTTTCTGAAATGGATGACATTCATTTTTTCTGTTTGTGAAGACTCTAGCCACAGTTCTTTAGGGTATATGAATAAGTGAAACATAAGTGCAAACTTTAAACAATCAAATAATTTCTTGTGACAGAAGAGAGTTGAATAATATGTGCTTCTACCCCAAACAAAACACCTAATTATATTTTCAGTAGTGACAATTTTACTATAAAAGTTGTGATATAGTTATGATATTTTTAAAATGTTAAATTATGAAACTAGACGTATGTCTTCAAGATACTGAAAGAAGTTTTCATGTCAGATAGAGCAGTTTAATATTATTTATGAATTCCAAAAATATATAAATTTGTTTCTAAAATGGTCAGTTCTTCTGGCATGATAACCCTTTGATTGAATTAGATTCAGCTGAGATGTCTGATTAAATTATGTTAAGATTGGGGCTCTGATCCAACTACATCATTAGAGTGCAACTCAGCATCGAGTCCCAGTCCCCAAGGGGATGAAACAGATACTCATAGGGAAGTAAATACATGGAGAAGGAGAGCACAGAAGCAGATACACAGGAGGAGAGAGTGCTCCACAGACACGGCCCTGGGAAGAGAGATAAGCTTGACAGTGTTGTGGAGAGAACAGAGCAGCTGAGCCTGGAAAGAAATGAGGCCCCGGGAAAGAGACAAGTCTTTTGCCAGCCTACAGCTGAGATCAGAAGAAACTGGGACCACAGACCCTTAAGAGGAAGAAGGAAGGCTGACCCCTTGCAGAGATCACCTGCCATCTTGCATCAAGAGGTGGCAACAGGTATTTTGCATCAGCACCCCTTTGGCTGATTCATACATCAGGGAAATGAGCTCACCCTTTGATTGATCAATTTAGTACAATGGTCAATAATGTGGAGACAAGTCCCATGGAAATTAAACATAGTAGTTAAATTGAGCCCAGTGGCACCAAGGAGAGCTCCTTTTGCTATTCTACTACTTTGAATTATGACTACGTTTTCATTCTCCCACTTGCAATACACTTAGAAACACAGTAAGCTTTTTTTTAAACAAATCAATTTTATTGATACATATTAATAAAGCATCAATCCATCCAAAGTGTACAAACAATGATATTCTGTATAATATTGTAGTTCTGCATTCATCGCTGCAGTCATTTTAGAGTGTTTTCATTATTCCAGTAATAATAATAATAATAAAACACAAAACAACCAAACAAAACTCATCATCTCTCAATCTCTCTATGCTTTCCCTGCCATATGTATTTGCTATTCTGTTTCCTTCTCTCTAATTTGTTTGCATTTACTTTGTAAAAACATTCCTTTTTTTACTTGAAATGTACTTTTTTTAAAATATAATTTTTATATTTTTAAAAAAAGATACTTAGATTACATAAATGTTACATAAAAATATAGGGGATTCCCATATGCTCCACTCTCTAAATCTCCCACATTTTCTCACATAGTAAGCTTCTAATGAGCAAATTGACCATGTATTGTGTATGACAATTGAATCTGATCCCAGGAGTAACCTAAAATGTTTCCTTGAAATTTCCTGTTGTCCTCACCATTACAAAATTCCCTTTAAGTTAATTAATGCTGGGCTTTATTTCTGTTCAGAATGTGAGGTTGAACTGAGTTGGGAATCCTAGGGATGCTTTAGCAAACTCTTCTTAGATCCAAGCTTCAGCTACAAGTGCTTATAATTTCTTCCTTTTAATAATAACTTTTAAATTATTATATTGTTGCACTTTAACAAGTCCCCTGGCATGCCCAGTACTGGGGCTTAATAGGGAAGGAGAGCTCTTTTCTACTTTTCAAGGTGGTAAATGTCAGCTACAGGAAATTGCTAATTGAAGAGAGCAAAGCTGCCTTTCAAGGATTTTTTAATGCTTTGTGTGAGACAATTTAAATCTTTCTTCATTCCCTATGCATTAATCTGCCCTTATTTTAATTACAAAAAAACCTCATTGGAAAGCAGAGTGATATTTAAGTTATGGAAACCAAATTCCTACCTCCTCAAGGGAATGTCTCAGTGAAACCTTTCTGATCAGGATAAAATAATCACTTTGAATCTAAATTATTGGTTAATTCTGATACTTTTTGGCTTTCTGGTCTCAAACAAAAGTCCTTTGTTATCGTTATTTTTCCTGTGCACCAGAACTCACCTTATTGAGATAGAGAAGAATACAACACTGGGCCCACCATTAATAGACAGGTTTAATGAAAAAAGATACTAATGTTTATTAATATAACAACCACAAGAAAGCTTGTTGTGATTTTATAATCTAATTTGAAGTATTATACTCCACTGACCCTTTGCAAATACTCTTCCTAAACTTTAACTACAAAAAATAAACAAAATAAAAAAACAGAAAGCAGACTGGCTACTAGATGCAGACTAAAATATTTAAATAACTGAATACTGGATCATGGTAGCACTGGCATTTAAAAACTGACCAAATCATGTACATGTAGAAATGAGTTATATGTGTTAAAAGAAAATATTAAACATGATATTATTTAGATGAGTCTATATGAGCAATTAACTATTGTGGCAGCTTCCAATCCACATTTGGAAAGGAGCTCCAAAAAGAAAAACAGAACAATGTTATATAGGATAAATGATAAAACTTTAAAACATTTGGTTGGTTACTGTATAATTACTTTTTTCTTTTAAGTATTTGGTGACCTCAGAGTTTGGTATTACACCTAGTAGACATAGGGCTTCCTTTGATTTGATTTATTCTTTTTTTAAATTTTCAAATATATTTTATTTTTTAACTTTATTATTAAAAATTTTAGACTACAAAAAAGTTCCATTGAAAATATAAGAGACTCCCATATACTCCAAACCCTCCCCTTCTCACTTTTTCCCAAATAATAACATCTTGTATTAGTGTGTTAAATTTGATACAGTTGATGAGCAAATATTGAAGCATTGTTACCAACCATGGTCTATAGTTTACATTATGGTTTACACTTTGCACCATACAATTTTATAGGTTTTGACAAAATGTGTAATTGCAATATCATGCAAAACAATTCCACTGCCCCAAAATACCCATGTTCTACCTATTCTTTCCTTTTTCTTCCCTCAGAACTGTGATAATCACTATCTTTATATCAATATTACAGGGTCTTCCATTAATACAATAATAATAAGTCTATTTGGTCCATGGTTGCATATTCCCATTATTTTTGTTCATTCCTCAACCTTGATGACTTTAGGATTTTGATGCCCACTCTGGTTCAGATTAAGAGGGAGTTTAGATTGTTGCGGCTGTCATGATGGAAAACCCAGACCAGCACTCGGAGAGAGAGGAGGAACCAGGCTTTATTGCACGCACAGGCCCAGAGAAAAGTTCGGTTTCAAAATTCTGGGACCCCAGCCCCAGTTTTCTGGAGTTTTGATTGGGGTCTCCAGGCTCCCACTCATTGGCTAGTGAGTTGGCGGGTAGAATTTTCCATTACCTTAGGCAACTAAGCAAGCATGATTACAGAAGCAGAATTTGCAGGTTAGGAAATCAAGCCAGAGGGGTTACAGAGCCAGTGGTGCAGGTTCCAGTTCTAAGGCGGGAGAGTCTTGTCAGGAAAAGGGGGAGGGGTGGGGCTGCAGTGACTTTTCCCTATCAAAGATGAGCTACAACATGGCTGGCAGACCACATGGCAGGCAGACAAATGGCTGCAAGCCCAAGCTGGGACCTTGAATTGAACCTTGAGGTCCCAGTTTCTCTTTCCTGGACCTCCCCTTGGCCCTGGATATTCCAAATAGGCCTCACCATTCGCCTGCACCATAGGTGGGGTAACCAATAACTTATGGGGCCCATCCCCTTATCATTAGCAAGGGGGTGGAATAATTAACAGTTTAAAAGGTAACCACCAGAGGCAGAGCACATGCTCTCTGCCTAGAGGAGCCCATACCAAATTTTGGTGTATATTTCCATCTTTCTCTCCCATTTCTCAGCAAGCTGTTTTTTCCCCCATTTCCCAAATAAATTCTTTTTAATGGCCTAACTAAACTGGCATGTTAATAAATTCATTTGTACAACATACAAAGAACCTAGAGGAATCCAATGCTTCTCCATCTTCATTTGGTAAGCCATGGCCTGGAGAAAGATAAGTGAGTGGTGCTCCCTGGCCCCTGCTGGGAACTGGTGAGTTTTAAAGCCTGTCTTGCCCTCTTTTGGTTCTGCCCTTTTTTGTCATTAATAAATAGTTTGTTATATTCAAGAGGAGAGAGTATTCCTCTTTACTGACAGAAATTAGGTTCCAATTCCTAGTTGTCCTTGTAAAACTGAAAATAGAAATTTCTTTTTCTATCCTGCAAAAACTAAAAACCAAGGGGTTTTCTGAATGCTAAAAAAGTTTGAATTAGAGGTATTTCTTTCTTTTGTGGTTACAGCAGAAATGGAGACATTCTTGAATAAAAAGGCATTTTCAGTTAACCTTTTCAAAAACATTAAATCCCATAGATAAACATTTATACCCTGAAAAGTTTCTCTTTTGCCAATGGTGATAAAACAAATCTCTCAAAACAAAGGTATTCAAATGGACCACACATAATAAAAATAAACTATAAAATCTTCTCTTTTCAAAGCCTTTTAGAAATTTCAAAGAATTTCTGAAACTAATGGGGGTGGGGTGGAGTGCTTTTTCTTTTACCCCTGTTGGGTTCTGCCCTTTTAAAGGCTATTAATGGCTAGCGGATTCCTGGATAAACTCCCAAAGGACATAAACTTGGTCTGCCCATATTTCCAGGTCCCTCCCCAGAGGTGACAGGGGCTGGTGCCTGTCCACGCAGCTCCAAGGAAGTTCTGGGCAGTGAGTAAAACTGCCCTTGAGACCTGATGGGGCACATGGCCCAAGTCGTGCAGGAGGAGTCCACAGGAAGTTTACCAGACCCTTTCTAAGTTCAGAATGGCATCACTCATTGTATTGTTTCCTTAGATTGATAGTCAACTTCTTTTAATTAAGGTGCCCTTGATCTTCCCATTACTGCTGTCCTCATTCTGGGTCTGTGAGATGCTCTAGAATGCCTTAGAAAGTGAAAATGTATTTGTTAGAGTGAGGCCTAAGCCCCACCCTCAGCAGTGCCCTGAAACCTTGCTCCTTCTCCACCCTGGAGAGGTCTGGAGATTGTCTGGCGTGGGGGATGATACCTGAGGGTGTTTGCTGGCAAGTCACAGGACAATTAGTCTCTAGTTTTTCATAGGCTTTTAATGTCCAGTTTAACTGAGGAACTCAGCCCCTGGGAATAGCTTTGGGGTGAGCCCACTCATAGCCAGCTCCTAAGACTGCTGTAAAGTAGGCAAATGTGTTTAAAGATCCCTAGCCAGTCCCTTTCCTAGGGTCAGCCAGGCTTGCATGTTTCAGTCTGGGAACCTCTAAGGCTCTGGAGATGCCCAGAGACAAAGCTCCTGTATTAGTCAGCCAAAGGGGTACTAATGTGAAACACCAAAAATGGGTTGGTCTTTATAAAAGGTATTTATTTGGGGTAGAAGTTCACAGTTACCAGGCCATAAAGCATAAGTTTCTTCCCTCACCAAAGTCCATTGTCACATGTTGGAGCAAGACAGCTGCCGACGTTTGCCCAGGGTTCAGGCTTCTTGGCTTCCTCTCTTCCCAGGGCTGCATTTCTCTCCGGGCTTAGCTCCTGTTTCCTCCACAAGGTCAGCTGTAGGCGATCAGGTGAACGGTTGCTTCTCTTCTCCTGGGGCCTTCTTTCCAACATCAAAGCTGCTTCTCAAAGACTGCTTTTAGTCTGTTCTTTGCCTT
>JAQZBX010071616.1:0-15173 GCA_029593785.1 Cabassous unicinctus | reverse complement strand
AGGTCACTAAACAAGTGAACAGAAACCCACAGGACATCCACCGATATGTAAATGAAATTTTAGATTTTGCATATTTTATCTTTCATGATCAGTGGTACCAATTTTTAAAATTCTCTCTCTCTTTACCCACAGAAAACCCCAATCATTCATCTGCTTTATCCCCAGAGATACATCAGCCCTTCCCGGTTGCACACTCAGCACGCCTTCTCAAAACTCCTGCACACACTGGCTCCACTGCTTGCTCTGACACTTGTCTTGATCATACATAAACACTCAGAGTGGTATCTTTGGCATTTACCATGTACCCCAGTGAGGCTGGCAGGGACCACATCTTAGGCTTCTTTTGCCTTCAACTGTCTATCAGTGCCCAGGTCAATAAATCAATGCATCCATTTGTTCAATAGAAATAGCACTACTGTCATGCAATTAATTATTAATGCTGAGGCTAGAGACTCAAAACTGGGTTATTTTGCCCACAATTCAGAAGCAATTCCCTGGCAAGTTCATGGACTTGGACCATGTTTACAATTCTGCTGTTCACTAGACCATGTATTGATTTAAGTAAAGATATCCTTAGCTTAATCCCAATATTAATTGTTAATCAGGCTTTAAAACACAAAAATGCCTGTAAATGTCACAGTTCTACTATCTGGCTGAGGCCTGATTTCAGCTAATGTGCTCACAGAATGGCAGCTCTCAGGAAAACACAGGGTTTGACTCAAACCAACAAATGATAATTCTTTATAATAAAATCTCTGACAGGACCAGGACAGGCATAATTAACTCAGGACAGTGTCTTTGACCAACGCCATTTACTTAAAGATGCCTTCCCCACTTCCTCATCTCGCCTCCTGTACATTTTCTAGGTCCTATGTGTATCTTTTGGCAAGGACCTTCTAGAGGAAATGATTCTATTAGAGTCCCAGCTTTGGTACGAGGGTCCTGTCCTTTCAAGCATTAAGCTGGAAGTAGTCTTGGCTTCCAAACCCTGGTTTGGTGCCTGCTCAGCTCACAGGATCATTCTGTTCATTTGCATCTACCCTAAGATGGGCCCTGAATTCTTTCACCCCTGCTGGATCTTCAGGTCCTTATAAGATCATTTCAAGTTTCCTCTGGACCAGGGAACTTGAAATAGACAAAGACTGCGGAGGCTTTTATCTTAGAACTAGAGAGCAGAACTATCTCCCAGGTAGCCCTGTAGGGAGGGAGGAAGGTGAGAAGGAAAACATGTACTGCTGATGGGGTGGTAGTTCAGATTGAAGAGAAGGGAAAGACGCCCTCTTCCCCAGATCAGCACAATCCAATGGCACTTTCTGCAATGCTGGAATATTCTCCATCTGCACATGAGGCTACAGAGCACCTGAAATGTGGCTAGTACAACTGAGAAACTGAATTTTTAAATTTTATTTCATTTTAATTAATTTACATTTAAATGGCCACATGGTGCTAGTGACTACTGTATCAGGCAGTGCAGTTCTAGACTGATATAACACTTTTATAATATTACTTTTCAGGAGTAGTTCTAATAAATCTTTTGATTTTTCTTCTGACTTATTTCCAAATGCCCCCATTCATCCTAGAAGGTTTCCAGTAGACGATGAGGGGAAAGTTAGCTTTAATCAATCAGTCATTTAAAAATCCCTTAGACTGCCAAAGCTTTGGAATAGAACAAATGTTTTATCTTTAGATGGCAAGATGAAGGAAGATACTGAGATATGTAGAAAGAGTATCTATCAGATTCAAATACCCATGAACAATTAACCAAGAGGAATTGTTTTTTTTCAGAAACCCCATCCAGAAGATGGTATGAGCCTTACCTCCAGGGCACTGAGGTCGTACCACGTGACATTGGGAACAGAGGTTACAGGTGTGAGCAATTTGCTTGGGAAAAATGGATTGTAATGTCCAGTGGCCGAGAGGTACATTGACAGTACCATGTTGAAAGGCAGGGTGAAGACAGGGAGGTCCCATTTACAGAACACGGAGTTCAATCCACTTGAGAAAACTGGGCTTAAAAAAGAACAGAATAGAAGAACAGGCAGGTGACAAGCCAGAGACAAACCAAATCTCCATACTACGGTGGGAACTTGTCCCATCTACAAATAGGTCCTTAAAGTGCTGTGCTGGGAAAACTTCCACAGCAAAAACCCTGGGATAAATCCTGTTGTAGAGAGAATAGATCTTATATAAAGTAAAAAGTCAACTCTTAGCTTATTTGGCTTTTAAAAAAATTTTACTCTGATGTTGCTCAGAGTGAGTTATATATCTAGGTTAAAAAGGTTTTCAGAGTATTTAAAACCTGTGAAATAAAATACTACCTATCCAGTTAAAGACCCCCGTGTAACACTAATCGATCACACTCCCCTCCCCACCAGAGGTGACCACGTCCTGGAATTGGCTGCATCATTTCTGTGTATTTTTAGTATATCTAACTTTGGAAAAAAGAAACAATTGTCCAAGGGAGGATGCAGGTGGCATGGGTTAGAGGAAAAGTCTTAAATTGGGGGGAGAGGTGGGGGGAGGATAAGGCTTAAACCCAGGAGCTATTGCTTGATAGTGTGACCTGGGGAAAGGTACCTGCCCTCAGTTTCCTTATCGTCCCTGGGCCCCTTTCATGACTCTCACTTGTTGACCCAATCCAGGAGCCATTGATTCAGATCAGAACCCCAGATTTCCTGCAATTGGGCCTGTTCTTCCCTGAGGAGAAGGCTCCGTCTGCACGCTCCTGGGGGTGGATGGGCCTCCTCTGCAGATTGTTCATGCTGGGTTGTACTTCTTATTGTTGGGCTCCTGTTATCTCATATTCTCAGTGTGTACAGAGGGAATGTTTGCTTCCAGAAAAAGGATTTAAGACCATGCCAACATATAGAAACTAGTTTGCAGGATTTGATGGATTTAGGTGAAAAGAAAAAGGAATTGAAATCAGTAAAAGCTTCCTTTTTGAAGGGGGCAGGAAGGTAAGGGGAGCTCATGTAGGCACGTGGTTCTCAAAGCGGGGCCTCGGACCAGCAGCATCCGCAACAGCTGGGGACAGGTTAGAAATGCACCACCGCACCCCAGACCCACTGAATCAGAGACTCGGGGGGTGGGGCCCAGCGAGCTGCGGCTGAACAAGCCCTCCACGTGATCCTGATACAGGTTCAAATTTTTTTTTTTTTTAATTTTTAAATTTTTAAAAATTTTAAAAAGATACTTAGATTACATAAATGTTACACAAAAAACATAGGGATTCCCATACACCCCACCTCCCACACCTCCCACTACCTCCCACACAAACATCCTTCATTAGTGTGGCACATCACCTGCAATGGATATACACATCCTGGGGCTTTGCCACTAAGCATGGACCATAGTTCACATTATAGACCACACTCTCTCCCACACAGTTCTACATGTTATATGCTGATGTAACATGGCCTGTATTTGTCATTGCAATGTTACTCAGGTCAATTCCCAAGTCCCGAAAAAGCACCTGTATTACAACTGCTTTTCCCGGAAGAAATTACAACATTGATGTGGAGCCAGTGGTCACTGGAGGCTCTGGGGGCAGGGAGAGGGAAAAGCAGTTGTAATACAGGCTCAAGTTTGAAAGCCATTGATGTACAGAGTGATACTCAACTTTGGCTGCACTTAAAAACCCTTGAGGAGTAGTTTTAAAAATCCCAGCGCCCAGGCAACACCCCAGACCAGAATCTTGGAGGCAGCCGGGGTCTCAAGCGTCAGTGCGTTTCAGTGCTCCTCAGGAGGTGTCCAGGTACAGCCAGGGCTGAGACCCTCTGCTGCAAGGGCAGGTGTTGGTGGACATGGTAGGGGGATCAGACAGAAGGCCAATAATTGGTTGAAAGGAAATATACATTTTTAAGTTATTTCTGTTTCCAGTAGCTATAACCTGAATCTACATTTTTAAAAAAAGGCATTTTGAAAACCAGGTACAACTTACCAAATCATGGACATGGCAGATACAGGGAATAAGAGCCACCAGAAGTAGTTTCCCTTGTCTGAAAAGACCGCCATAAGTATTCCCACCAGGGTGGCATTGTAGCCGTGGAGCCCCGCTGCTATTGCTGACCTGTGGGCGAGAGGCACAGCGTGGGCATTTCCTGGGTGGCCTTTGGATGGCCTTGTACTAAATGACACTGTAACCTCCAGATCACTTGCACATTAGAAAATGAGATTATGCTTGGAAATTTATTTCAAGTTCTCTGCATCATCCAAACACTGATAAAACCTGAAAAAATAAAATATACATAGAAAAATACCAGGGTGAATATATAATACCCCCTCCCCACTCCCACAAGTATCATAGCTTGAGGTAAAATTCCAGTGCCTGAGGGGAGGACAGGGAAATCAGCTAGGCAAGACATTCTGGTTCCTTTTAGCCTTTCCTTCTGAAAGTTATTTCTTTTAAAGCACTAAGTATCTCAGACTTGGATAGAGTTTTAGCATATGGGACTGTTTCCTAAGTCTAATTTCTTGGTGAGAGATATGAGACTTAAAATATAAATTCACTTTCATAGGTGTCTTTGACCCTGTAAAAACTAATCTTCCAACATAGCACACATTCCATCTAACGATTCCATTTTGTTTTCTCTAAACATGCAGTTCCAAGGAAATGCATTTTCATTTTCAAAAACAATTGCTTTTCTTTTACGTAATTCTTTCTTAGATCTCTTTTCGCTTTACCACATTGACCCTCACTTCTAAAGGTTGTCCTATGGTCTACCATGGCCAAAATGTTTCCCATTTCATAACTGAGAAGTCCAAGTCCTGAGGGAGAAATGAGTGCTTGCTGTAGAGTAAGCCGCAAGGCTCACCAGCCAGGTCTGGACACTCAGCCCCAAGCAGTTCCCCAGTACTCTGAGAGTTGGCAGGTCAACTTCCCAAGAGCTTGGCACTCAAGGATGGTCTCTGTGGGGCCCTGGGGGTGTGAAGATGGGGAAATGTGGGGGGTGAGGTTGAATGCAGGGCCCGAAGGGGAGGTGACGGCCACAGTGAGTCACTCTTCGAGGAGGTAGTATGGGGTGGCAGGAGAACTGCTTCTTGGCATGTTTTCCACTAGGGGCAGGAGGCAACAGTGCAATGGGGAATCTTTATCAAACATACTTGGCATCCCTTAAATAATCCTTCCGGACATGTGGGTGGTGATGTAATTTGTTTTGGTTTAAATTAGGAAGTGGTAATGCTCTCCAGGAATTGGGGCTAGGTACGATAACTATGGAAGGCTATTCAAAGACTTGTCCTCTCAACAATGGCGTTGGAGATTGAATGTTTGAGTTTGCTCCATTGCAAATCAATGGCAAATTCTGCACTGTGAAATGCCAGTTAAAGCAACAGGAAGCTGTGCATTCACTTAAAATAGAAGGTTGTCATTTTAATGTGATCCTTTAAAAAGAGATTTGAAAACTAATATATGTAAATATGATTTGTCTTCTATATAATACCTGAAAAGGAAAATGGGATCAAGTTTCATTGGAGCAAAATGATGTAGGAATATACAATGTGGCATAATTCTAGTCTATACTTCCAAATTGGAAATAATGTTTTTTGGTGTGTATTAGAATAGGGTTTAATCTATGATATAAAATCACCCTCAAAAGGGAGCAAATCGGGCTCCTTGGACCTGATGGGAAAGTGGAGCTTTGCTGACTCTCCCCCAGGCTCTCATCCTCCTCAGGCAATTTACAGAAAGTGTTACAAGAGTATAGCTACATAATGACTGCCCACTGGTGGTTGTGCCTTGATTCTGGACACCTGAAGGTCCAACAGCCTCCTTGAAGGAATTCGTAAGTCAGGAGCTGTCTCCTTCCCTGTTGGGAGTCAGTGCATTAATTATTCAATGATAGATCGATTTATGAAATACTTGCTATTTTTAACCCAACACATATCTCAGAAGACATACTACAACTTCTTCAGCCAGAGCCCCCTGACTTGCAGTTGATGGTCATTCATCTCTATAGAAGCTGAGCTAACCTTGGCACTGTATAAAGAATGCGTTTGCTTAACTAAGCGTGGAAACAAGAGAATGGGGTTGTTAAGCTGCTAAGACTTTTCATGAACTTATATGAATTTTTGACCAAATAAACAAAATGCTGACAATAAATAACTTTATCAGCCATTAAAGAAGATCCCTTTGGAACCTCTCCTGGGAATTACTTTGCAGCTTAGTTCTAGTTACCTTGCACTGCCCTGAGAATCTGGCGTCAGTCAGACTGGCCGCTTCTTCAGGCACCATGAAGAAAAGGCTATAAATGATTCCCTGACCTCCGACTAAAGGCAAGCAGAAGAGTTCTGTGGAATAAAGGCTGGTTCCTCTGGGAAGGGTGTGGCTTTATCACTGCAGCCCACTGTCACTGCTTGACCTCCCATGTTCTCAGAAGGGTGACAAGCAGGCCTGGATGGGTGGTCCTACCTGTCCTGACCAAGCAGCAGGGCTGTCAGCGTGGAGACCATGGTGCCCACACAGCCACTGAGAGCCCACCAGGGGTTCTGGACCAGAAGCCCCACCAGAATCAGGATTCCGCTGATGGGGTTGTTGACAAACACCGCCTGGGATATGCCCCGGAGAAGCCAGTCGACAAACTGAAGCACCACAGGTTTGTCTGGAAGAGATGATACAGGCAGACCTAAGGAAGCGGCCAAGACAAATGATGCTCCTTCCCAGTTCCAGTGCCCACCCTGAGTAAAAGCATCCAAATCACCTGTGATCAAGGTGAAACTTCTCTTTGATGTTCCTTTAAGCTTTTTCTCTCTGAACGCTTTGTACCCCTCAGTGGCCCCCAGATCCCTGGAGGTATCCAGTTTCTGTGTGTTCAATCCACACTGCCCCTACTAGAACCTAAGCTCCAGAAAGCATCTACTGTACAGATTCTTAAGCCAAAGGAATGTCTCATCAGTAGTAAAATGTCAGTTATTAAGTACTGAAATTACAGTATGGAGGCAGGTGCCTGCCTGTAATATGACCAGGTCCCTGGCCCTGACCACTATCTCTATTAAGATAATTGAAAAGGTTTGCAGGAAATGAGAATGTGAAAAGTAGAAAAATGGAGAGTAGAGAGAGAGATAAAAGGCAGAGGGATATAACTGCAGAGGTAAGTAGAGGAACCAGCAAACCATTCTCCCTAAAGCTGTTTCTCCCAACTCTCCAAGGGATGAAGCATAAATACCTTTTAGCCAGTCGGCAAATTCCTTCATATTTCCTGTGACGTAGCCGAGTGCCTTGGGGAAGCACCTTTTCCCTTGACGTAGTGAGACCTGGTTTCTACCCCGGTCTGCTTTAACGATGGTGGGGCTGTCCTCCATGGCTATCTCTTCTGACTCCTTGAGGAGAGAACAGAGCTCATAAACATCCCTAATGCAGAACACTCCAACTGGTCACAGCAGCCAGAGAAGGTGAGTTTAAAGGCTCTTTACCTGCACCATGATGTCCCACGGGATTAAGAAGATACCATTTTCCTCTTGATATATGATCACGAAGATTGTTACCTAAACCCCAATCCCACACTACTTTTGTCTTCAATGTATAATGCTACCATGAGAGTGTTCTGGTCTTTTATTTTATAAGGTTCGGTTTCTAGTTCAACAAACATTTATTGAGCAACTATTTCCTGCACTCAAAAAATTCAGTCTAGTGGAAAAGACTGAAAAAGAGTTCATTTGAACATAAGGAATCAAATAATCTAGAAAGAGCTATGACCAAGTGCTTAATCCTCATGCTTTCAATTAAAGGAGCAAGAAATCAGGTTATAAAATTAGTGACCTGCTCACCAATGCAGACCAATTAGTTACTTCCTATAAACTAAATTTTTATTTTGCAGAAAAGGTGTTTTACTTTTAAAAGTTTGAAAGGAAAGACATTTTTAAAAACAGTTTGTGTGTGTCAAAGACTTGTATAAAAAAACCGTGCAAGGCGGCTGCACCCCTGAGGCCATGGCAGGTGCCATGAGCCGGTCACCTGGTGGTGTTTGTACAGTTTGTTTTAACTCTGAGGTGGAGGTTTTTGGTACATGTCTGTTTATTAATGTGTATAGGTGTTAGAACTGAATCACATCCACGTACCCCGAGATTCTGTCCCAAGCATGCTAAGGCTACAGTGAGTCTGTCATTGATGTTCACTTGGCTAAGTCAGCGTGGAGATTCAGTAGTCCTTGTATCGAAAATAACAAATGCCTGATAGAGTTGTGCTTAATAATTGCTTAGTTCTTTGGTGCTTCTAAAGTTGAGGGTAGTTTTTGAACCTGAAACCTGGTTTTGTTTGTAGTAGGTTGATTGTGTCTTGAGATGGATTCTTGTGTGTCAGGTGGATGGTAATGGAGTCGAGGTAAATACTAAGTGGGCTCTCTTTGCTTCATTTTCCTTTCCTCAAAAAAAAAAAAAAAAAATGCCGTATTTAGTTCTATTTTCTTAATTAAGATGGACAAGGAAATGAGGCTGCTTAGCCACATGATGGCTTGTATTTGTGAATTAAAAATTGGATTTAACAAACAAACAATATTTGAATTGCTGTTCTGTAAAATATAATGTATTTTAAATCGATTTATTTTTGGAAAAATTAATAAGATTTCCTTTTCAGTTAGGTATTCATTACTGCTGCAGTGTACTGAGTAATATTCTAATTGCTGTTTCTCCTTCATCAAACATTTCAGCTACAACCACCTTTCAGTTAGCTGGTTCCCAAATATCATGTGATATTTACCTGTCTTCTCTTTAAAAATACAATCACCTTATTTATTTGTGGTCTAATACTTGTTTCTTTTCTGCATTGAAGAAATCATTATAGATTCTAAAAATATTTTTCCCTTCTCTATGGACTTACAAAATTAGTTTTGTTTGTACTTGGATTTATTTTCTAAAGTTAAAATCGTAAACTCATATTAGTTACAAAAAATTTGTTACAAAAAATGCGTTGTGGAAATGAAATTGCAGAAACATTTTTTAAAAATTGGTTACCCCAAGGCTGATATTCTTAATGGAGAAGATTTTGACTGGTTGAGACTGATGAAGATGACTCATTTTTGAAGTGGTCTGTGGGACTGTGAATGAACAGAATGTGTTGTCTGAAAAAGAACTGCAAGCTTTTAGCACTCTTCAAAAAATCAGACAAGTCCATCCTAGAAGCAGCCTTGGATGAAGTTCTTAAAACCTGTAAAGCTTCTGATTTGAAGACATCTAGCCTGGATGATAAAGACCTAGAGAAATTAGAGTATGAAATTCACACTGCAGAAATTAAAGAACCTAAAAGTTCAGCAACATGATAAAGGGCAGTTTAGCTTCAGTAACCAGCCACAAATCTCTGAGGTTAAATGCTAAAAAAGGAAGCCACTGATGAGCTGAAGGAGAGTCAAAAATTTCTAAATGCTGTGAACACTAAATCAGTAATGAACAGCACACTCTGATGGAGATGCAAAATTGATGATGCTCTTCAAACATTCTAATTTAGGGCAAGGGATGACTCCACTGGTGTTTTTATCTCAATTTCCCTTGGAAAAATACCTAAGACAAAAAGAGCAAGCACAGCAGTATTAACCTTATATAACAACAACAATAACAACAACCAAAAAACCCCATTATTTCAGGATACACATGAAATAGTTGTTCAAATGAAGAAAATCTTCAACCATTAGATACACAAACACTATCTATTTGTGATAATCAAGATACCCTTGAGGAGAGGCAGCCAGAGATGGCCTGGCTGCACTTAGCATACATTTGTGTGCAATATCGGTTAATTCAATGGAAAGCAAGTTAATTTGAGCATGAAGTCAAGTATAAAATGGGCAGGGTAGAATCTTCATAGCCTAACCAACAAAGCTGTTGGCAAAGAAAATTTGGATGCTAAAATTTCTAGCTTGAACAGTGAGATTCTAAAATTGAAGGACAAATCACTCATATAAAAGAAAAAAGTTTGCCTGCTGAGAGAATGCTCAATTGTTCAACATGCCAGTTGTAATGGGAGATTTCATTCTGGTTGTTTGAGACTGATGAAGATGAGGCTGTACAAGGCTATTGTACAGCAAGACAAGAGTTAGTTTTAAGTTAATAAAGCAAAAGGCATCATTTGAACTTCTACAGCTATCATCTGAAATTGACTGAGAAAGCATTGGGACATATATCATCAACTCGAAGATTTGGTTAAAGAACTTAATCACAGTAATCTGGTGCTATACCAGCCGATTAGAAATGCTAACAGTCTTATGAGTAACTCAGCAGATAAACCCAAGGAATACTTTTGATACCAAGGATTATTCTGCTCGGAGACTTTACCAACTTTTAGAAGGAGAGAATAAGAAAAAGGAATTATTTAGAACCCATGGTAACTTGGAGAGGTGGATGAGAAATTGAAGCAGGATGTTTTGTTTTTAAGACCAGTTGGCAGCATCTGTTCAAGAACATTGTTTTTTTCTGTCCAAACTGAATGATGGTGTGGACACGCTTTGTGATGCTTTGGGAGGAAATCAGCTTTTGCTTAGTGATAAGAAGCTAATGGTGCAGTTTCATCAAGTTGAACCTCAGTTGAATAAACTAAATCATCTCCTTACTCATGTTCTTGCTGATGTGACCGCAAAAAGAAAAAAAATTGGCAGCTAATAATCTGCATCAGCAGGAAAGAGAATTATATGTGTATTTTTAAAAAGATGATGATTATCTGAAAGATATCATGGAGAATTTAGAAAACCAATCAAAGATTAAAGCTGTTGGTCTTGAAGATTGAAAACTACTAAAATCTGAAACTTTACTATATTGATTTGAAATATACTATGTTTTAATGCTTTACCTGTTAGGAGGACAATATATCATAAGTAAAAAACATTATTCAACTTTTAAATTCAATGTTAATGGAACACTTCATTTAACGAATTGAAATATTAGCTCAGTTTCCCCCCTCATATAGCATATTTGTTCAAAGTGCCAGAGTGCTTTTTATGACTTGAACATTTGCTTGGTGGCACTTCAGTGGGTGAGATACTTAAGTCCTGGTAAATTTTCACTTAACAGGAAAAAGCATTATTACGTAATGTAATATTTTTAATATAGTTACTTATATATCTCTCCTTTACTATTTTTTAACTTTATTTTGTACATTTAATAATTGAAAATATAAACAATTAAAAACTAAAAAATAAACACAGATGAATAAAAACATACATTTCTCAATTAAATGTACTGGATACATACAAATTTTTTTTTGAATCAATATGTTACACAATATATTTGGTTCATAGTAATGCAATCATACAGTATTTGTCCTTTTTGCTATTTTTTGAGAGATGATATAAAATAATTTGAAGTAGCATGTTTATCAGGTATTATGTCAAATGCTTCTTGTGTGCCCAATTAATGCATGGCCTGTATTAAACACCATGTGAACTTTATAGAGAAAAGAGAAGGGATAGCTAATACCTTCAAGAAAAAGCCTTAACTGCTTTTAATATGGAATGCCAATTTAAAATCGAGACACTTTAGGCGGTCTTCAGGAATTATTTTTCCATCAGAAAATGGGCATGCTTAGGTGACCAATGAGTCCTACTGATTTTTTTTCAAGGGTAGGCAAGGGAGTAAAGAGTTTTTTAAGAAACAAGAAAAGAGGTAAGTACACAAGCTGAGACATGGGTGTCCTACAGGGTAAGATGTGCCCAGGGGGTCCCAGGTTAGGCCTTTTTAAAGCCCTTCCTCCTCCCCTTTCCTAGGGTTGGGGAGGGGCCCCAGCCGTTTGCTGTTCTGATTGGTTGGCCACCTGTTCACCAGTTTCCGGCAGGGGTCGAGGAGCATTGCTTGTCTCTTTATCTCCTGGTGCGGCTCGCCAAATATGTTAGCGGTATGCTCTGGGTTCTGGGCTTCTAGGTTCTTGGCTATGTCGCATAAAGGAATTTAAGGACACGCCATAGGGTAGGCAAGGGAGTAAAGAGTTTATTAAGAAACAAGAAAAGAGATAAGAACATAACCCAAAACACGGGTGTCGGCATGCTATGGGGTGAGACGCCCCTACTGATTTTTGTAATACATCGACCAAAAATGTTTTTACCCATTATGGTATTTGTGCTTTAAGAATTTTTATTTATGAAGTAGATCTTGATATACTTGAAAAATTCATAATGATAAATTTTGTCTAAGATTTTGTTGTAAAAATATACATTACTGTTGGAATACATTATTTAAATGTGCATAAACAGGCAAGAATGACATTCCACAAAAGCATGGAAACTGAGAAGAGTGGAACTGGGCAAAGCTGTTGAATACCAAACAATTGTAGCATAAGCATTGTATGATATAATATATAGCATGTAATTATAATAAGTGTCAAGAAAATACTAATGACATAACCATGCCTTGTGTTTACTGGGAGACTATTCACTTCTCAAGGCAAGTGTGCAACAGGGAAGCACCAACACCACCCAGATCTGGCACCCTGTAGACAAAGTAGGAATGTTTCATGGCGCTGATAGTAAGTACAAAGGAAGAACACCAATAGCCTAATCCCAGGCGTAGGACCAAGGAGAAACACAATGGCAAAAACCACATTGAGTGTGCAAGAAAAGCCAAGAGCGCAGGTGGGTAAGTGTGAAGTAGGGAAACACCCAAACCATCAGATCCAGCAGGCACAACTGGGGAATGCTGAGGCCACAGCCACATGAGACATGACCAAGAAAATACCCAAAGCCTATGTAGATAAACCAGCTCATCTTCTCTCTGTGGCCTGGCTGTGAACAAAGATTCTTCACTACTATTTCCTTTACCATGGCTGACAAAGAGCTATTAGCAGATAATAAAGTTAAGCAATGTTTCTTTCAATCTTGACCCAGTTTTGGTATCTATTAATCCCAGTACGGAAATTAAATGTAGATAATTGATTTTTTTTTACTGAGCAACAATTGCACTTCAAGTGTAATACTTCACTGTCCAACTAACCATCCTCCTTTTTAAACAATGGTGAACCATTAATCAGTCCACAAAGTATAAGCTGTTTATAGGATGCATTCCAAAGCCGGCTCATTTTGTCTCAGCAAAACGTTAGCCGTCATCACTTGTGAGTCTTCCAGAGAATCTTTTCATTAAGAAATTCTTAAATTGAAAACTGCTGGTGGTCATGAGCCAAAGTGAAGTCCCTCGGGAGCTCAGCTGGCCCTATAGTTAAGCATGTAAAACTATTTGAATAATTAATCAACTATGAAAAGTTGCCTTTTTATCTCATAATCTGCCTAAATGATGGTTGTCATTTGTTTTCAGATAGCTCCCTTTTTAAATCTCATAACTGAAAACACTGCTTGGGGAAGCCCCTTCCTCAGCTACAGTGATCCACTTTCAAAGCCATACCAAGTTATGAGAGGCATCAGGCTTCAGCCCAGGCAATGACAAAAGCTCGAAGCTACTACCACCTTGAGTTTCTATAACCGAATGGACCAAGTCCTAAAGAGGCAGCACATTATAGTGGCATTTCCTATCAATAACAGAAATAATTAGGCTATGGGCTATTCCAGAATAAACAAATTCATGTTCTCAAAATTTCCAGCATATATTTTTTTATTCAGAGGTTTTAAAGTACTCCATCACCACAGAGATTTTGGAGATACAGATATGAAACCAGATAAGATAACTGGTCAGACATGATTAGGAACCTGAATGGCCCAACCACCGAAAGTTAAATAAAGGTTAAACAATTTTTGTCTGAATCCACAGCCCAAAATAGAGAAGGCTTATTGCAAGTTGTGTCTCCAATATTCATATCTTGGGATAGGTTTTATGTTTATGGTGCCCTAGAGAGACGGGTCTCCTCATGACTTCAACAGACAGTCACTGCTGTCACAGAGCCCCCGGGAAGTATTATCTGAACTGTGGAACCCTGGGAGCCCCTGGGAGCCCTGGCCACTTGCCCCAAATTTTGAAAACTCAGTTATGAGAACCAGTTATGAGAGATCAGTAACATAAAATTGTAGTTTGCCCTGCAATTTTATTGTGCTAGAATATGCTCCTTTATTTAGGGAACTTTAGAATCTATACATCCTAATTGGAAGGCAACGCAAGGCTACGGATCAGGAACCTTCCACTGATCCTCAAACTTCTCAACCCTGACCAAGGAGGACGCTTAATCTCAACTGAGAGAGCAATAAAACAAAAGGAAGAAAGTCTAGTAAAATAGAAGCAGGATACGTTTAGACCCTCAACTACTTTTTCCTAATCTTTCCACAGCTGTCAAAACTCCGCAGCTCAACAACCCAGAACCTAAACCCCCAAAGATAAGGGCCACGTGGCTTTCGGGACTCTGCGCATCCTTCTAGCCCACAGCCATGCCACTCAGCAGAGCCATGCCCCCGCTTCCCAGGCTCGATTCAGAAAAGGCACAGCAGCTTGGAGCTCGGGCGCCGAGGGTCCCAGAGACAGAAACTGCACGAAGGAAGCATACCTGTTCTTCCGGCCCATCCGTAAGGGCCAAGCTTCCCGGGGCGAAGCCTCCGTGCGCTGCCTCACCAGTTTTTTTTCCAAAAGGGTCCGTCCAAAGAGGACCATGAGGGGCGTCACCAGCGGCGCCAATCAAAGACCGTCCATTCATCCTTCCTTTCTCTCCATATATGACAAAGGGCAAAAATATGTGAATCAGCAGGCGCGCGCCCTGGCCCGGATAAGCACGTGAAATGAAAGATGGAAGGAGGCAGGAGGCAGCCTCGCAAGACGACGTCTAATGGAGAATGCGGACTTCTCTGTCAGCCAAGAGCTTGTGAATGGCAGGAGGAACGAAAAGTAACTGAATGTTCATTTTACTCAGCTTGAAAAAAGTGGTGGCAAGCCTTTCTGCACAGAGACCAAAGACAGATTTTGTTCTGCTGTGTTTCTCCACAGGCAGGAGGTTGGCAGATCTGAAGCCTGCTCCAAAGGGAGAGGATGGGCTTCAGGTTCAGAAAGCTAGGGCTCTGTCTTTGATACCAACACCAACTCAAGATGGCCCAGCCCTTGTGGTTCATTATGAAATGTGAGAAGAATAAGAAGAGAAGGTGTGGGCTCTATTTTCTGTAATTAGATACTAGCTACATTTTTTATGCACAGCAAAAGACTGCTAAATGGCACTTTTCTTGTATCTAAGAATTATTAAATATTGGGAGTCACCTGTTAATAACGAACAGTTCTTAGTTGAAGTCAACAAATCTGGCAGTTTTTTCAAAGGTTTGTTTTTTTAAACCTCCACT
>JAQZBX010071615.1:0-15205 GCA_029593785.1 Cabassous unicinctus | reverse complement strand
GTGTCACTACCACAAGGGCCGGAAATAGATACCACATCGGTGCTCAGCTGGGTTGGAAGGCTTTGCCCGATTTCATCAGAAGGGGAAGCCACCGGAAAGCCCAGGCCCCAGCCAGGAAAGATGTCAGATCCGCAGCTCTTGCGTGAGCTCACCATCCCCCAAAACTCCCGGGAAACCTAGAGCTCCAGGACCCGGAGAAGCTGACGTAGACAGATATGAGGACTTCAAATACAACTTTCAGAAATGATTCCCTCGCCCTTTACTAGGTGTTTTAGTTTCCTGGCTGCTAAAACAAACACCACACAGTGGGTTGGCTTAGCAACAGGAGTGTATTGACTCATGGTTTCAGAGGCTAGAAGGCTTGCTTCCACCCGGGGTCAGTATCTTCTGGCCAGCCGACGATCTTTGGGGTTCCTTGGCTTTTCCATCACATGGCAACGCACATGGCAGTGGCCTCTCCTTTCTCTTCCATGTTCTGTTGACTTCCAGCTTCTGGCTGCTCCCTGTGGCTTCTCTCTCCCTCTGACTTTCACTGTATTTATAAAAGACTTCAGTAAATCCAGACTAAAGGCCACCCTGATTCAGTTGGTCCTTACCTCAACTGAAATAACATCTTGAAGAGATCTTATTTACAAGGAGTCCACACCCATCAGAATGCGGACCAAGACCAAGAGCATGCCTGTGAGGGTTAGGCTAATGTGTCAACTCTGTGAGGTAATTGTGGCCATTTGTTTGGTCAAGCGAGCCCTGAGCTAATTGTAATACAAGGACATTTATGGACTCTAGTCACCAGTGAGTTTACTGCATAGATGGCTGATTACATCTACATCAAGATTGCCATCAGCAATGAGTGATGCTTTATCCAATCAGTTGAATGCCTTAAAAGGGGAAGTGATTTCAGCATTCAGAGAGAAATTCCCGGCTGTCTTTGGACAGCCAATGTTCATTGGGCTTTCATCGGAGCCTCTGGTTTGCAGCCTGCCTGTGAAACCTGGACCTGTGCATCCCCATGGTCATGTGAGAGAATCTTATGAAATCTCATATTATTGGCCGATATCTCCTATTCATTCTGTTTCCCTAGAGAACCATGACGAATACAATGCCCAAACTGGAATAGACAATTCAATCCACCACACTAGGTAACATAATAAACTGATCTTTCCCTGAAGAGATGGGCCGCTGCACTTCAAGGGGCTTGTTGGAGATTGAATCTTGTCTCCCACAGAGAACGAATTCAAGTTCTAACCTCCTGTCCTGTGGGTCTGTCAATAGGATCTTTGAAGACACATATTTAGATGAGGCCAAATTGAATCAGGGTGGACTTTAACCCTATAGGAGTCATAATAAGGAGAGGAAATCTAGAAGAGACACAGATGACTGAGTAAAAAGCCATCCAGAGAATGAGGCAGATTGCCATGTGATAGAGGCAGAGATGTAAGCCAGGGAATGTCGAGATTATTGACAAGTCACCCCCAGATTGGTACAGACGTCAGAGAAAACATGGCCTGTCCATATCTTCATGTTGGGCTTCTACCCTCCAAAACTGTGAGACAATATGTTTCTGTTATTTAAGCCAACCTCCCGTGCAGTATTTGTCATAGCAGACCTGTCAAACTAAGACAGGGCTCATTTCATGATACTATGTATATATTTAAGAAACACTGTGGCATTACTTTTAAATGCATAATAACATGAGCTGGGCTAATGAGGTCAGGTTTGTTCATTCACTCCTTGGAGAGCTCTTGGACATCTAGGATCAGTGTATGTTCACACACCATTGGGCGTGTGGCAGTTCGTCAGCACTGTCTACAAATGGTGTTTCTAAAATATTTGGAGAACATGGAAACAAGTATATTCTTAAAGGAGTGTAAAATACTCCTGCCTGAAATGTTTCCTTTTTCTCTGTAAAGAAGTCTTTTAAGCAAAAAGAAAACTTCTTCACATCCTCTGTCTATAGTATTCTAAATTCCAAATCAGCAGTGTCTGATTTTAATGATTTTAATAATTAATAGTAAAAAAAACAAACAAACAATGTACTCCTCTCTATCCCAAAAGTTAGTAGAACCTGAGGCAGTGACCGACTCGAGACGTGTTGGGTCTTGCAGTAGTAACGAACATCTGTGTGTTCCATCAACCCTGCCTTTTCGCTTCTAATTTGGCACTTAAGTTGAGTTGTAGTTGTCTGAGCAATATATTTCTCTCCTACTAGATGTTGAGTCCCTGGAAACCAAGGACTGGGTCTTATTCAGTTTGGTATCTCTAACCTATCTGCCACATAGTAGTTGCTTGATAAATGTTTGCTGAATGAATCAATAAACCAAGGAGTGCACAATTAACTGGAAGTCCTGCCGTGAGCAAGTGCTTGTCCCCAAACACCTGGGTGTTTCCCATTCCACCTGTCACATCCACCTTTTCTCTTGATCCCACCGGCACAGCAACTTTTTCCCTCTGAAAACTCCACAGGAGAGAAACTCCCACCCATAGAGGCACACACCTATTCTTGCTTTTGTTTCTTATTTATTGCTGAGAGTTTAGCGAGCAGCGAGTCTTCTGAAGGAGGCTTCTATTTTGGTCCCAAACAGAAAAGAGTGGGTGATTCCGTGGGCAGAGGTGGCAATTCCTAAACAAGGTGTGGTGACTCACGCTGGAGATGTTCAGAATTTCCTCTGTTTTGAGGGCTCCTGGGGCCGACTCGACTCCACTGCAATGCTGTCTTTCAAGTACAGTCAAATGCAGGAAAGACACCCCAAGTTGCTCTCTGAGGGCAGCAGGAGGACTGGGGGTTGCAGCATGATTCAGAGAACCAAGAATCCAAGAGCTCCATGGGGCTCCAAGAGATTGTACAAGAAGTCAATGGCTCAAGTAGATGAAGGAGCCACTCTGTGGCATCCGAGTCCCATAGGCAGGAGAACTCTTAATTTATGCATAGCCACAGAGCAGTGGGGCATTCCTCAGAGCACACTTACTGGAACTTTTTAAAGAGCAAAAAGAACCTTTATTAACCGGGCACATATGTCTTTGACCTCTAGGAGCAGTTTAGAAGAGCCGTAAAGAATGTAGGTCCTGGCAGTAAACTGCTTGGGCTCAAATCCTAGCTCCTTCCTAGTTGTGTTACATTGGGGGACTTATTTGTCGTCTGTAAGTCTCAGTTTTCAGTTACAAAATGGAAATACTATGACATATCTTATTTTGGGTATTAGAATAATACTTGTAAAGTGCTTTAACAGAGTACCTGGAAGATACTATATATGCAGTAAATATGAGCTCTTCCTTTTACCATTAGTGTTTAAAATGTTTCTTGAAACAAGAGTTAAAGGATAAATAGGTATTAGCATCCTTGTTGGGTTAGTGCCTTAACCAGTCATCCGTTTTCACAGGTCACAGGTCTGCTCAACTTTCTCTCTCGTTATCAGGACCAATTGGAACTTAGTCTGTTTTCCTTGCTCTTTAGGGCAAGGGAACCAATTGCCTCCTTGTAACTTTCTTTTTATTCCCTAACAACATGCTGCTCACTCTTCTTCCTTTGGGAAAACCTACTCAATTGCTCCTAATCTCGTGATACCCAACTGCTCTTTCACAGCATCTGGCATGAGGAGAGAGCCTTAAAAAGAGGGAAAAAGTGGCCCAGCAAGTTCATCTGACTAACCCATATCTTCACTCATGGGGCAGGCCCACCCAGTGGCACAGGACTTGAGGATTCTTGCTCCTTCCACTCCCCTCACTTGTCTTCCTCCCAGCCTGGTGACCTTCTGGTCAACCCAACCCACCTGCCCCAAACTACCCACAATCTGGTGTCTTAGAGTTTTCTGCTGCCTGAAATTCTCCTGTACTTAGGATACCTGGTGTTCTGGGTTGAGAGCTACAAGCAGAGGTGCTGATCAAAAGCCCCATGAATTGGGTGGGTATGGGTAGAGGAGAGGGCTGTTGGATGGAAGCCCTAGGACTTCACCCTCATGGCATGTGATTAGCTGAAGATAGGTAAGGGGCAGAAATTGGATATAGGGAAATAAGCCCTGGACTTCTTTGATTGTTACCCACAGTTATTCATGTAGAATTGGTGATTCTGATACAAGGACCCATAATGTCAAGGAAATCTGTCAGAGACCAACGGCGTCTGTAGTCATTGGACTGGACATTGGAGGATTAAGGTGAGATGAGGAGCACTTAAATTCTTTTTGTCTGCGTAAAAATATTAGTAGTTCTCAGAGAATCACTAGCCATTTGAGCTTCATTTCACTCAGCACACAACAAAAAAGTTATATATATATGAAATATGGGTCATTTATTTAATTGCCCTAGTAGCCTCCTCAGCTTCCACTTACTTGTGGATCATGGTCTATGTAGCAAAGCCAGTAGGAAATACTGCCCTCCAGTCTATCACATGATGTTCAGAGCCAGCATGCCCCAGGACCATTACCACGAAGAAGGCTTTTTTAACTCTCCAGATACCATATAGCTTTCCCTGCTCTGACCACCTCTGGCATTCATCAGCTCTGCCACCTACTACTTTGCAATATCTAACCTCGTGTCTTCCCCAGATTTATTTTCCCATTTTAATTGCAAGTACCAGCTGGGTAAAGCAATGTGTGTTTCTTCTCTCACATCATAGCCTCGCTACTCAAAATGTGGCCCTTGTATCAGCAGCACTGGCCTCGAGTGAGAGCCTCTTGGAACCAGCATCTCAGGTTCTACCTCAGATATCCTGAATCAGAATCTGTACTGTAACAAGAGCCGCAGGTGATCTGGAAACACAAAAGTTAGAGAAGTACACACAAGGGCGCCTATTCTTTGTGAGTAGAAATGAAATAAGACCAACCATGGCAATCATGGTGTCTCTCTAAAGGGGTAGATTTCAAGCCTAACTGCATTTTGAATAATTTGAGAATTTTTTTAAAAAAATAACAATGTCCAGTTCTAGTTCCCAGAGATTCTGATTTAGTTGGTCTTGGATGGGTCTTAGGCATCTTTTTTTTTTTAAAGCATCCCAGATGTATATCCTAATTTTCGGAACTAATATGTTGGGAACCACTGCTCTAAACACATTTCCCAGTGAAACTTGTGTTCTCTTATTGATAGGTGCAAATCATAGAGTAACCTTAAAACTAGTCACACAATCTGAGTAATTTTAAAGTGGAAAATACTTTAAATACCTAGAGACAATTATATTAATGTTTTCCCCTAAATGGGTAGCTTATTTGAAGGTAGGATATTCAGTGATGGGTTGTTGACTCATTGGCACTCTCTTGACTGTCTTCAGGCTAAGAATTGCTCAGATGGTTCATGTCCATTGTTAGTCATTTGAATCTGAGGGTAAGGATTGTAAGCTTTTGCATCTCTGTAATCCTAATATGCAGCAAGGCTCTTGGTACATAGTAAAAGCTCATATACTTTCGTGGAAAGATTGGATAAATAAATGCATGAATCAATGGATGAATGAATATATCATTGAGCGTTCATGTAAAGACCTGCAGGCAATATTGGACTGGGATTTAAGAGGCCCAGAGTCTTGCCCTGGCTCTGCCTCTTTCCTTGCTTGCCTACTGGCCTTGGTTTGCCTTTGGTACCCTCCCCAGGCACTCAGGCCTCTTATGCTTCCCCTGCCAAGCCAGATACATTTCCCTTACCAGGGAGGGTAACTTCCTGTGTCTCACCCCCTCAGTGCCTATACTCTGTTCACGACCATGGGTGTTAAGACATTAAAGGGCACCATCAGAGGTCTTACCTTGTGTGGCAGGTTGAGTTATGTACCCCAGAAAAAAAAACATGTTCTTAATCTTAATCCATTCCTGTGAGTGTGAACCCATTGTAAATAGAACCTTTTGAAGTTGTTATTTTTAGTTAGACTGTGGCCCAGCTAAATGAGGTTGAGCCCTTATCCTATTCCTGGAGGGCTTTATGAAGACAAAGCCACATAGAACAGGAGAAGCTGGAAGTCAGTGGAACTCAGAAGAGGAAGGAGAGGACATCACCATGTGATGGGGAAAAGCCAAGGAACCCCAAAGATTGCCAGCCCACCAGAATATACTGACAGGAGAGGCAGCGAGATGTCAGGTGTTGGCACTCTGACACTCAAAGGTCTCAGAACCTCTGAAACCACAAACCAGTAAATTCCTGTCGTCACGCCAGCCCATTGTATGGTATTTATTTTAGCAGCTGGGAAACTAAGACACCTGGGAACCCTGGTTTACAGGGAGGCTGTAACCTAAGGATTATTTGCACAATTTTGTGTGTATGTACGTTTTTATGAAGAGACAGTTAACAGATCACATCGTTTTCTCAAGGCTTCACCTCCCAAAAAAAAGATGAAGAACCAAAACAATAGGTGGAACATTAGGGAAATGCAGATCAAAACCATAATGAGGCACTAGGTTGGCTATTACTGAAGAAACAGAATATAAGAAAGTGTTGGTGAGGACGGAGAAAAATTGAAATCCTCAAGCATTGCTTGTGGGAATGTAAAACGGTGCAGCCACTGTGGAAAACAGTTTGGTGGTTCCTCAAGAAGTTAAACACAGGAGTACCATATGACCCAACATTTCCACTCTTAGGTATATAGCCCAAAGAATAGAAAGCAGGAATGCAAATAGACACTTGAAAATAGATGTCCATAACAACGTTATTCACAATAGTGCCCATCAAGGGGTGAATGGATAAACAAAAGGTGATATATCCATAAATGGAATAGTGTTCAGCCCCAGGAGTGGTCATACAGCCTCTACTTCAGGGGTTCTTCACCTTTTTTGTTCCACTGACCCCTTTGGCAGTCAGGTGGAAAACCACGGACCCCTTACTAAGTGCACGCTATACTGTGTGTTATTTAATAAATAGATCACACCCGCACCAAAATGTCCCCACAAGAATAATGTTTGTTTTGTTTTTTAATTTCAATTCAAGCTCACAGACCCCTTTTTAAGAACCCCTGCGTCTACTTGAACGCTTTCAGGCGTTTGGAGCTTAATTCTTTGAGGGCGCTAATTGAATTGAGGTCCTGTTTCCTTTTCTCACAGGGGGATGGTCTGGGGTAAAGAGAGGAGAGACAGGTTCCCACTCATGTAAGTCCTTTCCTGTGAGAAACAAGGAAATCGTTTGAGGGCAGAAATTCCCTAAACAAAGCAAACAAAACAGCAGAAGGCCTCACCAACACTTGATGTTTTTGCCCTGATGCGTGCAATTGCAGCGGTGACGGAAGCAGTGGGCCACGCGTGAGTACAGCACGGGACCTTTTCAGAGGTGGAAATAACCGGCAGCGAGATGTCAGGTGTTGGTACACTGACACTCAAAGGTCTCAGAACCCAGACACTGCCTTGTAAGTCTTCAGCTTGGAAACTTTTTCATTCAAAAGTATACCAGCCTGAATTAAATGCCTTTTAAGCAGAGCATATTTTATTTCCTTTTCAGAATTCTCGACAGAGAGTGGTAAAACTGGAAGGGGTTTTAAAGATCATCTGAGTCAACCGTCTCCTTTGACAGAGAGAAACCGAGGCCCAGAGAGGTTCAGCAGTTTGTCAGAGGTCATGCCCTTCACGTGGCTTCTCTTATTCCCCCCCCAAAAATGTTCATTAGGAGATGCTGGGACCCACTCTCAGCTTCCTGACTGTACTCACCTTTGACATGCCCTACTTCCTAAGGGAAACCCTCTGTTTATTTGTGAAGTTTCTACTGATTACTGGGCAGTGAAGTGGAGCTGGGAAATTAACTCGAATGGCCACAGTGCAAGGGATAGCTCTACTTCACGGTGACTGTAACTTTTAGAGGAATGACTTCAACAAGAAATTACGTGGAAATGTCCAGGGTACCCAAGGTTGTAGCAGGTGGGTGCGAAAATGTCCTTCTCTTTAAACTGAGTGGGGTCAGTGGCAGAGCTGTAGAGCACACTGACAGGTCTTTACAAGCATTTCCAGCTGACTCATTAGTAAGGTCAATTCTTACTGCGTCGCAGTTTTCTCAAATGTGAAATGGAGCTTTTATATAGGTGATATATATCACTGCCTTTTAAAGTCAGTTTTAAAGTAGTGACTGTTTTATCAGGTACTCCCTATGTTTACCAAAGCCCTGCCTCTCCAAGGTGTATCTTGAAAATGAACACAGTAACAGTAGTAATAATACTTTGAGATCCAGAGAAGTCGAGTGGTTAAATTTGAACAGTTAGACACTCTGTGTTTTAATGACTGATGTGAAGATGGGAAATTCCAGTGTGGGCAGCAGTCTTTACAAGAAGGGATAATTAGACAAAAATATTATCTTAATGGGTTTCCATACTTTTTTTAGCCTAAGAACTGAAGATTTGATCACAGAATTCCTAGAATGAAAGAAAGATGATCAAGGGACAGATAAACTCTCAGAATTTCCACAATTCTGAGAAAGGCACATTTAATAACGTGCCATGTTGGCAATATCAAGAGAATTCTCTTTGTAACCACATCCCAGGACCCAGTAATATAGAGAATAAAAACACCCAAGTTCACTAATAGGGCCCCCAACACCCATCGTCCTTTTTAATAGTGGTTTTGGAAATTTTCAGAATGAAAATCTGCCTTATGAATCAGCTAGAAATTGTGTCTATTGATAGCCTGTCCGATTTCACTAGCGAATTCTCATCCCTGAGAAATAAAAAGACTTGATTATTTTAAGACTGTGTTCCTCTTGGAGGAATAAGTCTGAGATGAGATTATTTTTTACCCTAAAAAAAATTTTTTAGCCTAAAAAGTGGTTCGTAGGCCATAAATTGAGCCCAGAATCTCAATCCATTTCTTTCTCTTTGGCCACACTGCTCTTCGTTTGTCTCTGGATTGGGCTATTTCAAGAGCCTCATCACCAGTCTCTGAGCACCTTATTTCTCCCCACTCTATTCCAGACACTTCTCCATAAAGCTCTGCCCTATTTGCAGTGGGACAGAAAGAGGACAAACCAGAGAGACCCAGGTTTGAACCCTGGCTCTGTCTCCACCTGTGTGACTTCTGAGTTTTGGTTTCTTCTTTATCGAAGGGGTTGGTGACACCCACGTTGGATGTTAGGAGGGTTAAGATAAGACTTATATGCCTGGCACACAGACAGTCCTCTATAAGTGGTAATTCCTAATGTCTTCTAGTTCTTTTTTGCCTACCAAATGAAGTTAAAAATGTTTAACTCATGAATATCCTTGTTCTCAGGAAATATACATGGAAGTATTAAGTGTTCAAGGTACATGATGTTTACAACCTACTCTCAAATGTTTAGAGGATAGTTAGACATAGAGAGAAAGAGATATGACAGATGTGGCAAAATATTAAAAGTTGGTGGATCTGGGTATCTGGGGGAAGGGTATGTTAGAGTTCTCTGTATAGGTTTTATATTATTTTTGCAAATGTCCTCTGAATTTGAAATGATTTCAAAATAAAAACTTTAAAATTTTAAAAAAATATTTACCTTGCTCTCCAAGCCCTCATATCATTCATCTCACCCTACCCTACCTTTCCAGCTTTAATTCCCAGTATCCCCACAGACCTGTCCAGTGGTGGTGGCCCAGCAGACCACATGCTCTTCCCTAATGCATTGCTGTGTCTTTGCTCAAATGATCCCCTCTATCTGGAGTCTCTACTTATGGAAATTTTAACAGTCCCTTAAGGCTCTATTTGCCCACCTCCTTCACATAGCCTTCTCTGACATCCCCAGGGCTCCCACTGATTTCATCACATCCAGTGTCTATTGCTGTTATTATATCTATGCCTTTCTTCCCCTCACTTGGTTATAAACCTCTAAAGGATCAGGACTATGTCCCGTTCATTTTTGTATTTCCTCTAGTGTTGAAAAGGGGCATGATAGATATCAGATGGACTTCTGGAGAATGGAAGTGAATGAAAGAGCCTGTGAATCTCTACTTGCCCATTGACACCAGAGACCACTTAAGTCCTCAGACAAAATTACGAATGGCTACTAACAACATGAGTTCATCTGAAATGTTTTCCAAGAGATAGGACATGATTAACTGTAAAGATTTTGCTGTTTTTGCACTGACCTCCCGCTTGGCAAGGACTCTGACAGCTGGGGCAGAAGGCATGCTACGAGCTCTCCTGAAACCATGCCAGCTGTAATGCCCCCATGAAGAAGCGCCCACCTAGGCTACTACCTAGCCCAACATCATATGGTCACTTCCCCCAGACAAGCAAATAGACTTCTTACAGGCACCATCATGTTTTGCTTCTTGGCACATTTTTCTGCAGCCAGCCTAGAAATTAAGGATATGAAATCATAGGCTTTCATATCTTCTCTGTCTACCCAAATAAGCAAGGGAAGAAATTGTTAGAAATTTCATACTCAATTAGGAAGGGTGGTTTGAGGTAAAGTCAGTGGTTTCTTATTTCTTCAGAACAATCTTTGAGAAGACACATTTGAAAAGATGAATGAAATTCAAATTTGCATATATATATATATATATATATATATATATACATACACATACATACACACATAGGAATGTAGGAAAAAGTGGTTTACTGAAAATGATGGTCCTTATATTTTCTAAAATTTCTTTAAAGTTGCTCTTGATACCAGCTTCCTAGGTAGTATTTCCTGAGGCAGTAAAAGCAAAATATACATCCTTGAAGCTAAGCTTTTCTGAGATCTTAGATTATTCTGTTGTTTTATCTATGAATTACTGACATCTTGGGCACATTAATCTAGACTTATAAAGACTTCTGATAGCTCTTTAGTGTTACCTTACAGCCAGTGGGTGCAGTGGAAAATGGAATTCATTATAGAATGAAAGAAAGTTTCTTGAGGAATTTGCCCATCCATAGCCTGTTAACATTCAAATATAATGCCACTCTATTCTTCCCAGGATTAAGTATCAAGTGGTGTTGAGGGAGTAGTCTCTCACCATTCCAAGCTCCCATTATGGATCAGGGACCCCTGGGGCATAAAATGGGGCCCCGGTGTGTCCTGGACAAGGAGTGGAACCCAGGATTCAACCCCCTTCCCTGAAGTCTTCACTTAGAGGCCCCCCCCCTCCCCTGTTCTGTGGCTGGGATGCAGCATCCATCAGCCTCCCCAGGATCCCGAAGGCTTCCTGCCGCCCCTTACCTGCCGTGCAGCCAGTTACTATGAGAAATGCGAGCAATCTCCATACCAGCGGGCTCAGCTCCATCTTTCTGGCTCCTGGAATGGGCTGCCCACTTGGGGGCAGTGAAGAGAAAAGCCGTTTGTCTGCAGAATGCTGCGCTTGCCACTCAGCCTCCTCCTCGCATCCTGGTGGAAGTGTGGGTCAAGAACAGATGGATCGGTTCAGGCTGTCATCCTTGCTGGTCGGGCCAGTCGCTTTGACAGTCGAGAGTTGCTCTCTTAAGTATTAGAGTGGTTTGTTCAGCCAGGAAATTGTGCCTAGCACTCTCTTCTCTGGCCTCAATTAAGGAAGTGGTTTTTTGATGACAATATAGTTTGTAGTAATTTTTCAAATCTGGGTTTTTTTCAAGTTCAATTGCTGGGAGGTGTAGGCTGGGGTTCCTGAGCGGGATTGGGTTTCATTTCTAAACCCTGTCTTCAGCTTCACCCAGAAGAGGAAAGGGAGATTCCCCCTGCCGTTGAAGGAGAGGTGAGCTAGCACTTCTTGGCAGTGGTCTCATCTGCGTCTCATGCACTGACGTCACCATGAAACCGAGGTCCTGCCCCAACTTCGCAGCTTCCTGAGGAATCTACAGGTGCCACAGAGGATGGAGGAGCCAGCCCATGCCCAGACCATGGCAAGGGCAGCTGTGGCCATAGATAGGCATTTCCAAAAACTATCTGACCAGGGATTAAGAAATATGGTGGACAAGCCAGGCACAGAAGGACAAATGCTGTGTGATTCCACTTAACATGAAATATCTAGGATAAGCAAAGTCATAGAGACAGAAAGCAGGTTACAGATTACCAGGGGCTGGGGGGGGGGGGGGGGGGGGGGGGGATGAGGAGTTACTGCTTCATGGGTATGGAGTTTCTGTTTGGAGTGCTGGAAAGATTGGCTAACGGATAGTAATGCTGGTAGCACAACATTGTGAAAGTGATTAGTGCCTCTGAAGGGAATACTTAAAAATGGTTAAAATGGGAAAATTTGTCTTATATATATGTGACCACAATAATATAAACTAAAATAAAAAAGAATTATAGTGGGCTACAAGGTGGGGGTCTCCAATATTCATATCGTTGAAAAAGAATCGGCAAAGTGACTGATACTCAGAATTCATGAGTAATCCCTGAAGATTTCTAATCAGTTCTAGCCCTCATCACCTCATCATGGTTTTCTGGAGTCCTGAAAGTGATTTGTCATTTCATAGAGTGTTTTGACTCCAAATTTGTCTTTCTCTTGAATCATATTAAAAGTGGGCTTTGGTTTTAAAGTTAGACTTTTTTGGTAAGTTAGATCTTATTTATTTGATTAAGTATCAGAGCTATCTTCTAATTTTCATGAAATAGTTGGCTCTGCTTTGCTATCCGGAAATTTGAGCTTATCAGCAATCGCATGGTTATAGAAAAATTGGTTTTTTAAATATTAGGAGGCAAGCAAAGACTGTGACAAAAGGAAGACCATCTGGGCAAGCCAAAGCATTTCATGGTTCCAACACACATTACCCCAACCCTTAACAGTGTCTCAGAAAGGCAGCTGCCTCTAAAGAGAGACTTGGAGTTCTAAAAATAAACTGGACCCAGGACAACTAACAAGGAGGTGAGGATTGACAACCACCATACCAAGGAAACGAGAGAGCCAACAATTGCAAGCAAGAAAGTCCCATCCATTGGCTGTATGGGATCGAAGCCCCCTCTTAATTAGAGGTAGAATGGACATCACCATCCCAGAATCCTCAGGATTGGGGGATGAACTATGGGCTAGAGTGGATTTACTGGTATTCTACTATAGACATATTGTGATTCTAGCAATGGAAGAAATTACAACATTGATGTGGAGCCGGTGGCCACTGGATGCTCTGGGGGCAGGGAGAGGGAAAAAATAGCTGTAATATGGAGGCTTTTTCAGGACTTGGGAGTCATCCTGAATGACATTGCAACGACAGATATAAGCCATTTTATATCATCCCATAACATGCAGAACCGTGTGGGAGAGAGTGTAGACTACAATGTGAGCTATGGTCCATGCTCAGTGGCAAAGCCCCAGGATGTGTTTATCAATTGCCATGAATGTGCCACACTAATGAAGGAGGTTTATGTGGGAGGGGGTGGGGAGTGGGGCATATGGGAATCCCTATAGTTTTTGTGTAACATTTATGTCATATAAGTATCTTTTTAAAAATTTTTAAAAAAATATTATTTAAAAAATATATATCATTAAATTTTTAAAAATGCACTATAGCACATTTTAAAAGATAAAAATAAACTGGGGGTGTTCTCCAAGTAAAGTACCAGAACTTGCAACCAAAAAAAAATAAAAAATAAAAAATAAACTGAACTCTTCCCAGGTGTGGGGTACTTGTCAATATGTGATAAGATTACCTTTTAAGATTCCAGAGCTTAGAGAACATCATTGCTAGAAACATTTCCGATGGTGTGGGTGAATGCTTCAGCAGCAATTATTTTTATCCCCAGAATTTGTTACAGTTATTAAGCCTGAGATCCTTACTAACTATAGTTGCCATAATACAAACATTTTTTAAAGATTTATTTTTTTTTATTTATCCCCCCTTCTCCTTGTTTTGCGCTCTGTGTTTGTTCGTTGTGTGCTCGTCTTCTTTTTGGGAGACACTGGGAACCGAACCCGGGACCTCCCTTGTGGGAGGGAGGCACTCAACTCTTTGAGCTACATCTGCTTCCCCATCATACAATTTTAATGCAGTCATGAATGTACAGAAAATTTGGAAGTATAAAAATAACTTTTGTTTCCCTAAACCACTTGGGTGTAAGTGGCGGACCCAATGTCCCATCACCTCCAAATACTTTAGTGTGTATTCCTACAAACAAGAGCATTCTCCTACATCACTACAAACCATCAGAATCAGGAAATAACATTGATGCATTTCTACCATTCAGTCCTCATTCTCCAGTTTCTCTAATTGTCTCAATAATGCCCTTCATAGCAAAGGATCCAGTTTAGAGTCACTTGTTGCATTTACTTGTCAAGTATCTTTGACCTCCTTCGGTCTAGAAGTTCCTCTGTCGCTTCTTGACTTTTATGACCTTGGCACTTTTGAAGAGTCTGTACTATTTTGTAGACTATCCCTTGATTTGGATTTATTTGTTGTTTCCTCATGATTAGATTCAGGCATTTGGCAGGAATAACACAGAAGAAGGGCTGTGTTCTTATCCTTTCACAATTTCCATTTATTCCATTACTTATGATGTTCACTTTGATAACTTGATTAGTGTTTTCCAGATGTCTCCACTTTAATGTTACTCTTTTCCTCTTTGTAATAAATAAATATTTTGTGAAATGATGTAAATATCCTATTACTCATCAGACTCTAAATGTATTCATTTACTTATTTACATCTGTATGGACTCTTGGTTTTCTGTTTTATTCAATAGGTTATAGTCTATTAGGGTAATTATTTCTTTTAGTGCTAAGATTGTGTTTTGGGAGCCCATTCAAGCTGGCTTCTGGGTCCTTTTGACATGTTGCCATTATTCTTTGAGTACTTCCTTGCTTTGGAAGGCAAAAAGATTTTCCAGACTCATCTTGTACTCTCTGTGTCCCAGCCCTGGACTCAGCCATTTTCCCAAAGAACCTTTGTTCCTTTAGAGGAAAATGATCTTTAGAAACCAAGATCTTGGCATTATTGTGCTCTTTGCTATTGTGGTTTCACTGCTCCCAGGCCCCTCAATGGATAGAGCTGTGTGTATACATATGTAAGTATACACAAACACATGCACATGCATGCACACACACACACACACCTACCTCTGCATCTATATTTACTTCTGTATCCATCTATATATATTGAAAACCATGAATTCTCAATGATACAACCCAACATCCCAATTCCAATTCGACATCACAGGGTTGGATTCTAGCGTTTTCCTTTTCTCTGTCTGTAACTCCCTTCCTTGATAGTGAGATCATTGACTTCCATTATCCCTAGTATATATACTTATTTGCTCAATACCCCTGTGTTTTTCCCATCTCTCATCTCTGCCACATAGATGTCCTCTTCTCCCTTCTCAGGCTCTGACTCCCTATTCTGGACCAACCCCTAAATCTTTTTTTTTTTTAAAGATTTATTTATTTATTTATTTATCCCCCCCC
>JAQZBX010071614.1:0-15208 GCA_029593785.1 Cabassous unicinctus | reverse complement strand
TCCCACTTGTTGTGTCTCTTCTAATGTATTTTTAATTTCATTCATCGTGTCTTTCATTCTCATAAGGTCTGTTACTTTTCTTTCCAGACTTCCAAATTGTTCTTTATGCTCACCCAGTGTTTTTTTTAGTATCCTTTATCTCTTTAGTCATATTTTCTTTCACTTCTTTAAATTGATTTAGTAGAATTGTGTGATTATCATTGATAATTATCTTAAATCTTGTATTTCTTCAGGGTATTTGGTTTGTTCCTTTGGCTGGGCCATCTCTTCCTGTTTCCTAGTATGGCTTGTAATTTTTTGCTGATGTCTAGGCATCTGAATATGTTGGTGAAGTTATTCTGATGGCCAATTTCTCTCTCTTGCCTATTATTTTATCACAGCTCTTTGATATTTGATCCAGCTTATTCTAAATCTTTAAAATTGCCCTGCTAAAGTTATCAAAATGATGCCAGGGACTCACTAATGGGGTGTAGATTTTCTCCCAGAAGTTAAGAGAACAGAAAGACCCAAGTGCAACTTTTGTCCATGTAATTTCCAGACCAGCCAGCAGATGGCATCCATTGGCACACTTTTCCATGGAGATGTATCTCTCTCGGTTTTCCTTTATTTTGGTCTGGCCAGAGCTGAGATTCAAAGCAGGCTCCACTGGCCGAATCCACTGAAGAAGAGACCCCTGACTCCCTGTCCCTTTTTGCTTGTAACAGCTGACAGGGAGGGAGACATCTGCTTCCCTCTCAGTCAGCTACAATGAACCATGGGTTTTACCCCCGCTTAAGGTTGGGGAGGGGAGCCCTTCCTGGTGGCTGTGAGGTTTATTAACTCAGTTTGTTGTTTCATGTTCTTCCTCTCTCTGACCCTCACCCTCCTGGGAGTTGTGAAGCACTGTCTTGGTCTGTTTGACCCCAAAGCAGGTCCTTCAGGCAGCCTTTGGCTCTTTCTCCATTGTTTTTGTGAGAGAGCTGAGCCTTGCCTGCCTAATCCAATGTCATCTTCCATAATCTGGTAAACTAGTTTTGTTTTTTTTAAATATTTATTTATTTATTCCACCCCCCCATTTGCATTCGCTGTCTGCTCTCTGTGCCCATTTGCTGTGTGCTTTCTGTGCCTCCCATGTAAGAGAGAGGCGCTCAATTGCTTGAGTCACCTCAGCTACCTGCTTTGTTGTGTCTTTCATTGTCTTTCCTCTGTGTCTCCTTGTTGTGTCATCTTGTGTCATCTTGTTGTGCCTATCCATCACACCTGCCCATCACAGCAGCTTGCTGTCTTGCTCATCGTGGCAGCTCGCTATCTTGCTCATCTTCTCTAGGAGGCACCAGGAACCGAACCTAGGACCTCCCATGTGATAGGTGGGAGCTCAGTTGCTTGAGCCACATCTGCTTCCCTGCTCAACTGATTTTTGGCAAGGGGCAGAAACTACTCAGTTGGTTAAGAATAGTCTCTTCAACAGAAGGCGTTTGGAAAACTGGATCTCCATTTGCAAATGAGTGAAGTTGAATCCGTACCTCACATCATATACAAAAATCAACTCAAAATGGGTCAAAGACCTAAATATAACAGCCAAAACTATAAAATTTCTTGAATAAATCTTCAGAACCTTGTGTTAGGTGATGGTTTCTTAGATTTTACACCCAAAGCACAAACAACAACAAAATAGATAAATAAGACCCCATCAAAATAAAATACTTTTGTGCCCTAAAAGACTTTATCATGAGAGGAAAATGAAAACCGACACAATGGGAGAAAATATTTGAAAACCACGTATTGAATGAGGGTTTAATATTTGGAATATATAAAGAGATTCTTTATCCCCAAAACAAAAAGACAACCCAATTTGAAAATGGGCAAAAGACTTGAATAGACATTTCTCCAAGGAGGTTATTCAAGTGGCTAAAAAGCACATGAAATGATGCTCAACATAACTACTTATCAGGGGAATGCAAATCAAAACCAAAATGAGATATCATTTACACCCAGTAGAATGGTTACTATTAAAAACAACAACAGTAAACTACTAGTGTTGGAGAGGATGTGGAGAAATAGGAACACTATGGGAATGTAAAATGGTACAGCCGTTGTAGAAGACAATTTGGCAGTTCCTCAGAAAGCTAAATATAGAATTACAATATGACCTGGCAATTCTGCTACCAGGTAAATACCCAGAAGAATTAAAGAAGGGCCTAGAACAGATATTTGCACACCGATGTTCAAAGCAGCATTATTCATAATTGTCAAAAGATGGAAGCAACCCTAGTCTTCATCAGCCACTGAATAGATAAAATGCTGTTTATACATACAGTGGAATATTCAGCTGTAAACAGGAATGAAGTTCTGATGCATGCAACAACATGGATGAACCTTGAGGACAGTATGCTGAAGGAAATAAGCCAGACACAAAAGAGCAAAATATTTTATGATCTCATTGATATGAAGTAATTTATAATAAGCACACTCATGGAGTTAGAATATAGATTACCAGGGGATAGATTGGGGGTGAAGAATGGGGAGCTGATGTTTAATTTGTGCAGAATTTCTATTTAGGTTGATTATAAAGGTTTGGAAATGGATGGTGGTGATGGTAGCACATTATTGTAAATGTAATTAACAGCACTAAATATTGTATGTGAATGTGGTTGAAAGGGGAAGTTTTGGGTCGTATACATTACTAGAATGAAAGTTAGAATATAATACATGGACTGTATAACACAATGAACCCTGCTGTGGATCATGGACTGGGGTTTATAGTACAAGTATAAGAATGTTTTTTCATGAATTGTTATCAAATGTAGGACACTAATACAAGGTGTTAATAATATGGGGGGAAAATACACCTAATGTAAACTATAAACTATAGTTAATAGTACTATTTTAATATTCTTTCATCTATTGTAAGAAAGGTACCACACTAATGCAAAGTGTCAACAATAAGGGGGTATATGGGAATGTTGTATTTTTACATGACTTTTCTGTAAACCTAAAACTTCTCTAAATAAACTAAGAATAATTAAAAGAAAAAAATGATTAATGCTTGTGTATTTTATTTCATAGATAACCTGTATCAGTCAGGTTAAGCTGCAGTTATAAACAGCTCCAGAAGTGGCAAAAACAAACAAACAAACAAAAACCCCACACAAAACCAAAGGTGCATTTCTTGCTCATGCTATATGTCCACTGCTTTGGCTAAGGGCCCTGTTCATTGTAGCCACCATATGATTGTTACTAGATACCATGCCATGGCTAAAAAGAGAGTTCTGTGAGGTTTTACATTGGCAATTAAATATTCTGGCCTGGAAGTGACATTTAGTATGTCTTCTTACAACTCACTGGCCAAAAAATGTTACATAACCTCACTGAAATACACAGGGGCCAGAGAATGCTTGTTCCTCAGGAAAACTCGAAATATTCCCTATTCCTTACCACAACCTTGTCCTCTAGTAACCTATACTCCAGATTTTGACTTCATGAGTTTGCTTATTCTAGTTATTTCATATTAGAGACAACACACAATATTTGTCCTGTTTTGTCTAGTTTATTTCACACAACATGATGTCTTCTATGTTCATCCATGTTTTCACATGTATCAAAACTTCACTCCTTTTCTTTTACAGCTGAATAATATTCCATTTGAGTATGTAGCACATTTTGTTTATCCTTTCATTGGTTGATTCATACTTGTATTACTTCAATTTTTGGCAATTGTGAATTATGCTGCCATGAACATCAGTGCTCAGTAATCTGTTCTAGATCCTGCTTTCAATTCTTTTGGATATATACTTAGAAATGGGATTGCTGGGTCACATGATAATTCTATATTTAGATTCCAGAGGAACTGCCAAACTGTCTTCTACAGTGGCTGCACCATTTTACATTCCCACCAACAATGAATGAGTGTTTCTATTTCTCCACATCTTCTCCAACACTAGTAGTTTTCTGTTGTTGTTGTTTTTAATAGTAACCATTCTACTTGGTGTGAAATGATATCTCATTGTGGTTTTTATCTGCATTTCTCTAATAAGTAGTGATGTTGAGCATCATTTCATATGCTTTTTAGCCACCTGAATAATCTCTTTGGAGAAATGTCTATGCAAGTATTTTGCCCATTTTTCAAATTGGGTTGTTTATCTTTTTATTGTTGAGTTGTAGGATTTCTTTATATATTCTGGATATTAAACTCTTTATCAGATATGTGGTTTCCAAATATTTTCTTCCATTGGGTAGGTTGCCTTTTCACTTTTGTGACAAAGTTTTTTGAGGCATAAAAGTTTTTAATTTTGATGGGGTCCCATTTATCTATTTTTTCTTTTGATGTTTGTGCTTTGAGCACAAAATCTAAGAAACCATTGCCTAACACAAGATCCTGACGATGCTTCCCTATGTTTTCTATTAGGAGTTTTATAGTCCTGGCTCTTTTATTTAAATCTTTGGTCCACTTTGAGTTAATTTTTCTATATGGTGTGAGATAGGGGTTGCTCTCATTCTTTTGCATATGGATATCCAGTTCTCCTAGCACAAGTTGTTGAAAAGACTATTCTTTCCCAATTGAGTGGACCTGGCCTACTTGTCAAAAATCAATTGGTCATAGGTATGGGGGTCTTTTTCTGAACTCTCAATCTGATTCCATTGGTTGATATATCAATCCTTTTGCAAGTATTATGAAATTTTGACCCCTGGAGCTTTGTAATATGCTTTAAAGTCAGGAAGTGTGAGTCTTCCACATACGTTCTTCTTTTTTCAAGATTTTTTTTGGCTATTCAGGGACACTTACCCTTCCAAATAAGTTTAATAATTGGCATTTTCATTTTTGCAAAGTAGGCTGTTGGGATTTTATTAGTTGAACCTGTAAATCATTTTGAGTAGAATTGACTTCTTAACAATATTTAGTCTTCCAATTCATCAACACAGAATATCCTTCCATTTATTTAAGTCTTCTGTGATTTCTTTTAGCAAAGTTTTGTAGTTTCTGTGTACAAGTCCTTTACATCCTTGGTTAAATTTATTCCTAGATAGTTGATTCTTTAGTTGCTATTGTGAATACAATTTTTTTCTTGAGTTCCTCCTCAGACTGCTCATTACTAGTGTACAGAAATACTACTGACTTTTGCATGCTGATCTTGTACCTAGCAACTTTGTTGAATTTGTTTATTTGCTCAATTAGCTTTTTTTGTTGTGTGGGACTGAGTGAAGGGGAGGGGAAGGGAACAAATCAGTGGTTCAGGACAGAATTCTCCTACCTGATATTTTTCTGTTTCTTCGATTCAGAATTTGTGGAGTCCTTCTCCAGTCTCTGTTTTCCAGAGTTCTAAGCAACTGGGATTGTCCTATTATTAGTAATTCTCTCAGAGAGGCTTTTTCAGGGGGTGTCTTATGTCACCAGGTTGATGACATCACTTCACTAAACAGAAGTTTAGTGTGAACGTAAATTAAACATACAACAACACATAGTATGGCTAATGGTGGCAAAAGCAACTGGTAGCTTAAGGCAAGTTTTAATGGAGATGAATTTAGAAAGGATGATGCAATGATGTAATTTTGTTTAAATATAGATTATGAAAAATATCAAATTGCATCAGTAACTTAATAAAAGTAGTTTTCAAAGACTACACTATTGGAGGAAAGGGCTTATGATTTTAATGCTGGCATTATGACCGACAGAAATGGCATACTGCTAAGTGACAGGAAAAAATAATTATTTACAAAAGGATGACAACATAAACACACCATGGAGCTCTGTAATAAGGTAACCTTAAAACACCATGGTAAGGACCATTTAAAAGTCAATTTCCCTAGGGCACTGAGTATGTAAACATGTGAGCTGCACAACATCAAATTCATTATAGTACTTAACTACAGAAGATCAGCATGATCTTTTATGATGTATTATTGTTTATAGCAAGCTAAACACATTCCTTACCATGAATGAATTCAAGTAGAAAACTGATATTTTTATTTTGAGATATAGAATATCTGCTTATAAATTATAAGATCTATATACAATGAAAGTCATGCCTCCCTCATAAATCAAATATATTTATATACTTTTCTAATGATCTTATTCAAACTTCAGTTCATTTTATGAACTGATCATGTCAGCTTTTCAAACTTTAAAATAATGTCATTCTATTATAATAAAATACATTTTTTTGCAAAAATTCAGAAATGTAGCAACATCTAATGAATGTGATGATGAAAATATTTGTAAGGAAGTGCCAAATGATTTAGTACTCTTTTTTTCAGTATTATATTTTTTTAAAAGTTGCACTCAATTTGATGGAGATCTTATTAAAAAATATTCTTACACTAATTCATATCAAAAGGTTCTATTAATAGTCCTTTTAGAAGATACCATATATATTTAACTGAATGTTTTTTCCAGAATTATTAATGTAAGGAAATGTATTTGCTGCACAGATGAACATTTTCTAAAATTAATCTTTTATCACCCAGCATTGTTTTTACAAAAGCAAAAAACATTAATCTTAATGATGAAACTTTGACAACAATTTTCCATAACATTCTGAATAAGAAATATTTTGTATTGGAGGTCTTATTCTAGAAAATAAAATGTGTTTCTTCACATGCAAGAAACAAAATTGCCATTATTCACTGAAAATATGATTACCTACATAGAAAATCCAAAAGAACCTGGGATAAAGAGCAGATAAATTATTAGCAGGGTTGCTGACTATACACAAATACACACAAATCAAATGTATTTCTATAATGCATCAAGAAAAAGTTAGAAAATGTAATTTACAAAAGGACATCATTTACAATACTAACAAATAATAAAAAGTACCTTAGGAATAAATCTAACAGAAAACATGCAAGATCATTCTGGTTAAAATGATAAAATTCTTTTGAAAAATATTAAAGAACACCTAAATAAATGAGGGGATATGTTTATGGAATGACAAATTCAGTAAAGTTGTCATTTTAAAAAATTATAAAGAAAAGTAGAGGAATAAGTTACACAAACCTCAGGATAGCAGTTACTTATGGGAGAAGGAAAATGGAATCATGGTGGGGTTCATTGTTTTTTTTAGGTGGGGATTTGTAATATTCTATTTCATTGTCTGGGTGGTAGGCACAAGAATGCTCATATATTTATTTTTCCTTACTCTCTTTTATGCATGCTATATTTATATATAAAGAAAAATAGTCAGATTCTCATATCTACTCCCCCACTTCCTGTAACTGTCCCTCAAGTAAAAGAAGGGAGAATTTTTCTACTGAAAGGGTAAAACACTTTCTTCCCTGATGGATTTCAGGCACAGTTGAAGGTAGAGGTATTGTGCTTAAAATAGGTAAATCAATTACACACGTTTAGTGGATGCTCAGACTCCCAGCCCTAAGAGGCCTTTATTATCTAGGGAAGAGATTTAAAGTCCAAAAGGAAAGACCTAATGTTACTGAAACAAGTAAAAGACTCAGTCATAGCCCTCTACAATGAATCTTACAGTTGACAAGCCTCATCCAGGAGCTAGAGCATTCAATCAGTTTTTTTATATTCACAATCTTAAAAATGAGTACATATCCTAGGAAAGCCACTAATACAAAAGATAGAGAAAGAGAGAGAGAAAAAAGAGGAAATGAAGGAAAGGAAAGAAGAAAAGTTAGGAAGGAAAGGAAGGGATGGAAGGGAAGGAAAGGGGGAGAGAGAGCGAGCGTGCACATGAGCACACACACACATCTTGGAGGAAACAGACATTACACTAGCAAAAGAAACATTACAATTAACTACATTAACATTTCATGATATGGCAACCATGAAACAAACATGCTATAATAAAGGAGCATCCAGAGCACAGAAGATAGCTATTGTATATTAAAAAATATTGAAACAGAAATGCAAAATCTTCAATTTGTAAGATAAAATTGAGGGAATCTCCAAGAGAGCAGAACAAGGGGACAAAGAAAGTTTTTTAAAAGATAAGAAGTTAAGAGGACCAGTATAGGAAGCCTAATATCCAAATAATCAAATAATCGAGTTACAGGGGAAAAAAGAGAGAGGAAAAAATGGATAGAGATTCTCATGAAATAATTTTTAAAAAATTCCCCCAAACCAAAATGCATGTGTTTCCAGATAAAGAGTCCATCAAGTTCTTACAGAATACATGGGAAAAGAACCACACCAAGGCACATCATCATAAAATTTCAGAACACCAGGGACAAAAAGACAATCCTGTAGCTTCCACAGAGAAAAATCAAGTCATGATTAAAAGACCAGGAATCAGCATGGATTCTCAAAACAACATTAGAAGCTAAAATGGTAACAAAGTTGTGCTGTTAAAACTGTAGAATTGTAGAATTTTGGAAGTCCAACAGCCTTCCTATATTTTGTCCCATCTCTATCTGCTTCAGTCCAAGCTGGCAATGTTTCTTCTGCCACAAAATTCTCAAACACTCTGTCACTCTCCTGTGCAATTCACAGGGGTCTGGGCCTCAGATAAGAGGATTCTCTACAGATATTTCCTAGATAACTCCCATCTCTATTCCTGGCTTCCGTTCAGATGCTTGATTCAATCCATGAATAACACACCTGACCTCTTTAGCAAACTGTTGTCACAAACAGTTGTCCAGTCACACACTTGGTGTTCCCTACAAAGCATGCTTTCCCATCTTTTGCCAACTGGATACGCTGAGACTTCTCCAAATCATTGAGAGCTTTTTGCTTAAGTGTTCCTTCCTCAATTTATCTCTTTCCACTCACATTTTACTATAAGCAGCAAAAGAGAAACCAGATCATACCTATCACATTTTGCCTGGAAATCTCCTCAGCTAAATATACAAATTCACTGAATACACATTCTACCTTCCACCCAAAAACAGAACTTAATTTAGCCAAATTCTCTGCCTCTAACTAAAGAATTGATTTTCTTCCAACTAAATGTTCATCAGTTCCTCCTGAGGCCTCACCACAAGCACCTTTAATGTTCATATTTCTAGAAATAATCTGTTCATGATACTATGTGTTCTCCAAGATGATAGAAGCTTTCTCTACAGTTCTCCTCACTTCTTTGTGAACTCTCATCAGAAATGCCTTTAACGTCCATATTTTCACCAACCATCTTTTTAAGGTACTCTAGGCCTTTTCTATCAGACACCATAAAATTCTTCCAGCCTTTACCCATTACCCAATTCTAAAGCCACTTCCATATTTTTAGATATCTGTTACAGCAGTATTCTACTTCTTGGTATAAAAATCTGTATTAATTTCCTATGGCTGCTGTAACAAATTACCACAAACTAGGTGGCTTAAAAAAATAGATATTTATTCTCTCACAGTTCAGGAGGCCAGAAGTCTGAAATCAAGATGATGCAGGGTTGGTTGTTCAGGTGGCTCTGAGGGAGGATCTGTTCCATGCCTCTCTCCTAACTTCTGGCAGTTGCCAGCAATCATTGGCAATCATTGACTTATGGTTGTATCACTCTAATCTCTGCCTCCATCTTCATATGCACTTCTTCGTCCCTGGGTGTGTGTCTACATTTATCTTCTCCTCTCCTTATAATGACATCAGTCATTGGATTTAGGTCCCATCCTAACCCAGTATGACTTCATCTTAACTTGATTATAACTGCAAAGACTCTTTTTCCAAATAAGGTCACATTCAAAGGCAATGGGGATTAGAATTTGAACAATCTTTTTGGGGGCACACAAATTAACCTATTACAGATAAGAAAAGGTTATAGAAAGGAAAGTAAGATGCTAGCAAAAAGTGTGTTTGTGTGTATTGTTTTTTTAACTTATCTTGCAACTTTGCCCTTGTTCCTTGGGCATCAGCAACCACTGCAAGTATCACTGAAAATAATCTATAGTCTTCCCTGGCTTTTATTAGGTATAAAATAATAAGTATTATACTTCAAATACTATGGTAAATACAGTTTCAATCTGCTTGATAAAGCAACAATTGAGTATACTACCTTCCTCTTCTCCATGCTCCCTGTCACCTCTTTCTCCCCATTTAGTTATGCTTTCCAACGAAACAAAGGGAATCTTAGTCTACAAATTGGAAGAATGGAATAACTATTATCCAATGAAAAATTAAAATATAGAAATATTACTTATATTGAGAGTACTTACGAATCTATAAGAAAAACAATATCCCAAAATAAAAATGGGTAACAATAGAAACAGAAAAGTCTAAGAAAACAAAATGTAAATGGTCAATGAACATATCAAATAATATCCATGGTGCCTGCTGTTAGAAAAAGAATTAAAAACAGAAAGATGGACTTCCAGCTTTAAAAAATAACAGTTAGTAGACCCCATGCAGTGACTTAAAACCAAATTATATTAGACACAGGAAAGAAAGTGAAAACCCACACAATTATAAAAATTTAAGCCTCATAAACATTTCAATGCCAGAAATAGGAAAGAACCTCCAGTGATTTTTAAGATATATGAAACTAAATTGAGAAAAACCAATTAAGTCTCAGCCTCATAAAACTTCTATTGTTATCCTCAAGAGGGCCTGAATAAAGGGAGCCTGTTCTCTCTCAAGTACCATCTGAAGGTAGGGCTGACATTCAGCTAAGGTTCATACATCCATTTTGAATGATCAGTATCTATACCTCTGCCTGAACCATTAAATATTTTGAAGATCCCTTTTCCAACTCAAAGACTTGGTGTCTTTTCAGAATAAAAAGCTAAGCAGACTCTATGTAGGTGGCTACTCTTTGAGGATTCACTTTCCAATATTATAAAATAAATACTTGAGAAGTTCTTCCAGATTATAAAAGTAAACAACTAAACGATGCAGAGAAAAAAAAAATCAATACAAATAAAAAAATAAACAAAAAGTTAACATAAAGATGATTTTATTACAAAAACAAGAATAAATGAAATTAAGCAATAAGAGATAATAGAAAATATCTGAGCTAAAAAAGAAGTTGTGCAAGATTGAAAGGTCTCAATATGTTCACATGTTATCCCCATGCCATTTTTTTTTAATGAAAAAAAAAAAATCACATTTCAAAAAAAAAGATGCTTTCTGCTTACAAGGGGCCAGGTAGAAAAGTAAATAAGTTATCTGGAGAAGAATAAAAATTTAGGCTCGTCTCACAGTTTCATTCTTCAACATTAAATACAAAAAAAAAAAAAATTCTAATGGACTGTGATAGTTACTGTTTTTATGCTCAGCATGTTTCCCATTCTTCTTCTGGTTATAAACCTAGTTCTATGATCACAGGAATTGGCAAGTGACCCAGAATTGGCCAATTATAGTTTCCCATTTCCCTGGCAATGACACTAGTCCAAGGGCTAGGCATGTGACCCATGCAAAGCTAACTGGAGTCCTTATCTAGAAATTAAATATAAAACACAGAAAAAGAAACTTCTCCCCTTCAGTCCAGGATATGGTAAGGTAAACTTCAGTGAAAACCTGTTTGCAATAGGAATCCAAGACGATAAACCCAAGTAAAGACGAGTTGAGATGAAAAACCAAGAAACTTCAAGTGGAGCTCCTAACAAGATCCAACTGAATTTCTGGATTCAACATTCTCCTTCCCACTTACATGAGTCTATAAATCCTCCATTAACTCTTTTGCTTTTTTAAATATAATAAACTTTATTTTAAAAGATTACAGAAAATTAACATTGAAAGTAAGGGGATTCCCATATACCCCACCCCCTCCCCTCCTCTCACATATTCCCCTATTAATAACATCTTACATTAGTGTGGCACATTTATCCCTTTGCTTTTTGGCTTAGACGACTTGATGTTTGTAAACAACCTGTAAACTATAACAATAAAACTATCTCTACTGAGTTTTGAGAAGAAAATGTTGTACCTAGGATTTTTACACTTAATTTATCTTTCTCTTATCTTTATACAAGGAACCCAAAGAAATTACCAGATAATAAAGACTCAGAAAATGCATCATTGTATTTTTAATGAAAATATTACCTTCAGACACACCCTGTTTATCTAAGAATAAATGAAAGTTAAGAAAAAAAGGAGTGTCATGATGTAAGATGACTGGTGGTGAATACTGAAACAATGATACATGCTAATAATTGTTGTAAATCTAGCTCAAAACTGAATGTAAATGTTTTGGTTAGAAAGGAAAAGTATACCAAAATCATCTTAGGCTTCTGCCCTCCACCATAGATAGCAGCTTTTGCCTCTTAGCCGATCTCCTTCCCCAAATCATTCACTGAAACTCTGATCCCAAAGTTAAGTTATTTAGTGTTATCTTATTTATTGTCATATCCATCTATCAATTATACTAATAATTAATGTTTTCCTTAAATCAACTAACTTGTTAAATAATTTTTAAAAAGAAATTTGTGTTGCTATCATGAACGGAAAACCATTATTTGTCATAAATAAAAGATAACCCTAAAAACAAATATAATAAAAACCTAAGTGAGTGAATTATTTTTAGTTTTGGGATATGTATTTTATTGAGTCATACTGACAACTTATTGCTGGATCAAATTTAATGCTAGATGACAAATTTAAAAGAAAGTTTTCTTAAAGTTACTGAATTTTTAAAGTCAACAAAATAATAAAGATCAAAACCATTAACATGGCATACAAAGTTCTAAATTGATCAACATTTGCTCACTATTCCAGCCTCATCTTGAATCACCTTCCTCCACTTCAGTCATGCTGGCCTTTTCTCGGGTCCTTGTACTTTTAATATTCTTCCCACCACAGGGCATTTACTCTTGCCAATTAATCTTCTTGTAACACTCTTCCCAACTTTCTTTGCCTAGTTAACTCTTAATTATCCTTAGGATCTAAGGTCATCTGTTAGTAGATCAGAGAAGTTTTCCATTATCTCCTCAAACAAATCAAGTACTCCTCTTACAGGCTCTCACAGTACCATGTAGCTTTCCTTTGCATCACTTGTAAGACTTGCAATTGTGTTTGTCTTCCTCAATAGACAATAAACTCCAAAGTGATTATGCACACACACACACACATACACATATATACATATATACACACACACACATATATGCACGTGCATGGCACATAATAAACGCTCATTATGTATTGGTTGAATGAATAAAAAAATAAAATGTCCTGAGATTTTTATAACGTAAATGAGTGAATTCCAGCAATTCTTTTTTGGTGAAGCTTTTCTCTACTGCATTTCACCTTCTAGGTCAGTCAGCTTCCTACCTGAGTGGTCCAATTACACATAGCCTCAAGTTATCCCCATCAAAGGTAAAGTCTACTAAGAAAACAGAACTATATTCTTGCAAAGGAAAACCACCTAAAATCATCAATCTAGTGTTTCATTTACAAAAAAAAAAAAAAAAGACAACCCCAAATCACCAGATATTTGATGAAAGACGGTAGGATGAACAGCAAGGGCCAGTATGAATAAACAGCAAAACTGGAAACAAAAAGTAATTCAGTGTGCAAAAGAGAACTTTTAAAGTCTTTATTATCATTAGAAAGATCTGAGAGAATATGTGTATCAAAAATAAAATAGACAAGTGACTATATAATTAAAATGTAAGAAAATTCTTGAAAATTAAAAACATTTTTACCAAACTAAAAAATATCAATAGTGTGATAGAAAAATTGAATGAATACAGCTGAAGATCCTTTTATAATTAATCAATGAACAGAAAAATAAAAATCAAGTCATCTCTTTTGGCCCCTGTTTTAAATTCCTAGCAGTCATGGAATGAATCAGGTTAACCAATAGGAATTTATTCACGCATAGTTCTGAAGCCGGGAAAATGTCCAACTCGTGGCATCATCAAGGCAATGCTTTCTTCTCAAAGACCGACTGCTGGTGAACCTTGGCTCCTCTACCACATGGCAAGGCACGTGGCAGCATCTGCTGAGCTCTCCCTTCTCTTTTGGGTTTTGTTGATTTCTGCTTCTTCTGTGGCTATCTCTCTGTATGTCTGAATTTCATTCTCTTATAAAGGACTCCAGCAATAGGATTCAGGTCCATCCTGATTGAGGTGGGTCATACCTTAACCTCATCAAAAGGTCCTACTTACAATGAGTTCATACCCACAGGGATGGATTCGATTTAAGAACATGTTTTTTCTGGGGTACATGACACCTTAAACCATTACAACAACCACTGTTCCTCCTTTCAAATCCCATCAAGTTTCAAATGTAGGGGTAGAGTAAGAATTTATCTCACTTGTGAATGCTGCTTCTATACTTCTACCGTCAAATAAATACCCTTGCCTCTGTTCACACTGATGATGCTATATTTTGGCTGCATCACAAACTTCTTATAATTTTCATCTACAGGTATTCACTGTCATTTCCCTGCATTCAGGGAGGACTTTGGTATTTAGCACCCCAAAGTCTGCTGTTGTTCTGATCAACTTTTATACCCATGTTAATAACTCATTTAACACCTGGCTTTTCAGCTTTTTTACCTCCTAAATTCTATCAAAATTAATCTCCATTTCATTGCACTCACTCCCTTCCATGCCTACATTCTGGATCTTGTCATTAGTCAAATTTGTTTTAACTTAGAAACATGAAATTGAGTTACTTCAGTCTCTAACCACTTATTTTTCCAATTTCCTCACTCTGTTACCCAGGTCCCACACCTGTCTGTAGGTCTTATAATTTCTAATCTCTTAACATATGACTCCTATTCCTGTCCTCTCTTTCTTCTCTCCAATTTAAAAAATTTTTTTTATTAAAGTATATCCATTGATACATGAACATACATAAACAATGACTGTATAGTAAAAGTTGTGAACTTACAAACATGCATATCATCATACAGAGCTTCTATACATCACCCCACCAGTATGAAACATTTGTTACAAACCATGAAATAGCATTGTCAAAATATTGCTACTAACTATAACCCATATCTTATTTTTGGTGTTTTTATACCCAACCCACCTGTTTATTAACATCTTGTATTAATATTATACATTTGTTACAGTTCGTGAGAGAACATTCTCATATTTGTCTGTTAACCATAATCCATTTTCCTCCACTGCATTCCCTGTTATACAGCCCTATGTTTTGTACAATCCATTCAAAGTGTACACTCAGTGGCTCTCATTTTCATCACAGAGTTGTGCTGTCATTACCTCAATTTTAGAACATTTTCATAATTCCAGAAGGAAAAATCCCATAGCCCTTATGCCCCTCTATAGTTGTCTCTCAGAACTATCTTCTTTGCCATTGCTGCAAAAATATTACAATATTACTGTTAACTATTGTCCATAAGTTATGTTAGTTATAATTTTCCCACGTATCAC
>JAQZBX010071613.1:0-15207 GCA_029593785.1 Cabassous unicinctus | reverse complement strand
TTTGTCTCTACTTTCCAGTTTCCACTATCCAACTAAAAATATTTTCCAAAAATTTTTACATGGTTCGTTACTTCAAATTTCTAGTCCAGTGGTGAAAAACATATGAGAAGAACTGAACCATGTTTTGAATGCTATAAGGTGGTTCTTGTCCAGGAAAAATGTTAAGCAAGAATTCAGTCTCTTATTAGAAGTAAAGAGCTATATCCCCAGCCTATTCTGTTCCCTTAGAGCACTGCTCCTGAATTAGTTGAATACTCAAAACATTTTTTCACATGTGCTACACCTAGCATCATGTCCATTGAATAAACAGATGTTAAATACTTTATTCATTGGATACTAAAGAATCATGATAGAGCATATCATAAAATGTATTGGATTTTTTTTGGGGGGAAGCATATATTTTAGGGAAATGATTCTTTCAGATTTTCCTTCTAAATGCTTTACTCTTCTTCACTTTGGCTGTAGGATATTTTCTATATAGGCCCTGTTTTATTTTTATGATAACTCATTATTGAACATTAAAAGTTTATTGAAGCTTTCTCTCTGCTGGAGGTGAAATGATTGGTCTCCTTAGAACTGCCCTCAGTTCAATCACCAGTGTTCTGGCAGATAATTTCTCTGTAGTAGAAATTGGAAAGCAGCATGGTATGTAGATCTAGGCTATGGCATTTAATGTTGTACCTAGCTTCTAGGATACATTTGGCAAAACAAATCAGGAAATACATGGAAAGAAACTGGCTATAGCCAGGATTTACTAGCTAGGATTTAAACTAAGGCTACAGCACTTCCCATAACTCCCGTTCTGTTTCTTCATAGCACTTCCTGCAATTTATCATTATATATTTTCAGATTATAGATTGGTAGCTTCTTAAAGGCAAGGATCATAATTCTTTTGTGATCATCAATGCACCATGTTAATATAGTACCTAGCATATAGTATGTTTAAAATGAATGAATGATAGATATTGAGTTAGCTCAGTATCTGAAGCTTATGATCAGAGGCTTTTTGCTTGGTGACTAAACTACAAAATGCAGGTCTAGTTTAAGCAATGTATATTTCTAGCACAGAAAATGGAACAAGTTTTAAGTAATCGAAGAAATCAAATTAATATAAAATTATTTGGATAAATAAAACAAAATTAAACCAGGGTAAGAAGATCTTATACACACTATAGGGTAAGGGATACTTGCTTAAGATGGAACAAAGTGACAGTAAGGGAACAAGAAATAGGTTCAAGAAAGAGGTTTTTTCTTTTGTTTTGTCTTTTATTTGGGTTTGTATAAATTTTCTGTGTTGCATAACAAATTACCACAAATTTAGGAGCTTAGAAACAACAAGCACATTCCTTGCCTCACAGTTGGCATGGTTAGGAGTTTCGGCATGGCTTAGAAGAGTCCTCTGCTTAGGATATCCCAAGATTGCAATTAAGATATCAGCCAGGCTGCCTTCCTTTCAGAGTGTAGGGTCCTCCTCCAAGCTAGTGTGTTTGTTGGAAGAATTCAGTGTCTGTGGTTGTAGGACTGAGGTCCCCATTTTCTTGCTGGCTGCCAGCAATTAGTGTCCCCCTCCATTAGGCCCTCTCACAACATGGCAGGTTACTTCTTCCAGACCAGCAGTAGACTCTCTCTGATGTCAAGGAGGGCCCTCTGATAAAGACTGGACTACCCAGGACATCTTTTTGATGAATTCCAAGTCACCTGATTAGGATTCTATCAACACAATCCCCTTTGCCATATAACATATTGTAATCATGGGAGTAACGTTCCATCAGGGTCCACAGGTCCCACACACACACAAGGAAGTATACAAGGACATGGGTCATTGAGGATCATCTTAGAATTCTGTCTACCACAGCCCCCATCATTGAAGAATACATTCTCCAAGAGAAAATTTTCTTGTCTCTTTTTACAATTGCTTAGAGTATTCTTTCCTCTTCAGAGACTTATACTCTTTCAGTGTTATATTTAAATAAATAATTCATAGCTAGTGTCTAGTTAAACTTTTGTAGTGTTAAGTCTATTTTATAATCTTTGGTTAGAATAATTGACTACACATAAGTCAATACAAATCTCAGTACTTATTCGCATTGAAGTCAACTTTCAAGTTGAAATAGGCTTTTAGAAGATATCCACTGCTGGGGATATGAAGAGTCAAGGGAACGGTTCTGACTTCAATGAGTTTATAGCCAATGGGGATCTGGGATTGAGATTAAACAAATAACTAGGACTTGAGACAAAGTAAAATTTGTAACATGGGAGAAAGTATAGTAGTATTATACACATATATTAAATGAAAAAGCTCTTTATTAATCTAGAAGCTCAGTCTGGATTAAGACACTTCTTAGACTCTATATGGCAGCATTTACCAGAAGATAATAATGTTGACAATAATGCTGCACATTTAAAATTTACCAAGCACTGTCACAAATTTTTTTTTTAATTATGTCCTTAAAATATCCATGCTTAGGTAGGCAAACATTGTCTCCATCTTTCAGTGAGGAAACAAAGGTTGTATGCATGCTCACTGTTCCTCAGCAGTAGACCGAGAACTAGAATCAAGAAATTACCTCTTCTTCCATGTGGGTTTTGTTATTATTTCATAGTGTAAAATGGCTTAAGTATTTTTTAAATCTTTAATTGGGGATGGAAAAGATAATAATACAGAAATAGAAATCATGCTACTGATGGAAAGAAAAACAATAACACTTTTAAGACTAATTTTAATTTATTGGTAGATTTTACAACGCAGTCTTTTTCTAATAAGGATGCCCATAAAAGTAGTCTCAGAACAATCAAAGTTTAAGCAATAGAAAATCATTTATATTTCTCATTTCTCAAATAAGAAATATAGTTCATAAACTGAGATAAGTTAGCAATAGAGTCATAAAAAATTCCAAAAGAAGCTAATTATAGAATATATATATATAATTTTTTTTTTTTTTTTGAGGTACCGGGGCAGGGGATTGAACCTGGGACCTCGTAAGTGGGAAGCCGGGGAATTGAACCTGGGACCTTGCAAATGGGAAGCTGGCACTCAACCTTTGAGCCACATTGGCTCACCTGAGTTGGTTTTTTCGTTTGTTTGTTTGTCGTTTTTTTGTTTGTTTTTAGGAGGCACCAGGAATCAAACCCGGGACCTCCCATGTGGGAAGCAGGCGTTCAACTGCTTGAGCCACACCTGCTCCCCTACATATGTATCTTGACAAGCATTTAGGCAATATTGATTTCCATATTTCCTCAAAAATGGATGCTTTGTAGCATTTCTATATATATATAGTTAATATTGGAAATGTGTTTTAATGATTGTTGATAATAAATATCATTTAATAAAAACATTATATTTTAATAAAGTACAAGTCATTCTGTTTACCATCTCCATAATTTCAGTGTTTTCTTCATTTAACAAAATTTTATATTTTTACATTGAAATTGAAATTCACATACACTTGCCTTTTAGAAAAATGTATTTATTGACTTGGTCTTTCCTCAATGAAGTACACATTTATAGTATCAGGACCTGCCAATGTGGAAGGAATAGACAGAAATCTAATGGCATACATGTTTAACAAATGAGAAAAGCCACCCGATGCTGTTCAGAGGAATGAAAGAGCCTCATCAAAATTAGTTTTTTGTGTTGCCTGAGATTCCACCTAGAATATAGCCATGACTTATGTCTTACCAAACTGAAATCTCAAAAAATCTAGGGTAACTTCAGCATTGAGAAATACTCCAGTGCATACTACTTAAGTAAAAGCTTAATTAATTCATTACTATTATATTGTAAATTAAAATCAATAAGTGTATCTATAGCACAAATACACTACAAATAGGGAGACTTGAATTTTTGAAACCTTTCTTTTTGATTCTTACTATATATAAGATATTGTTTTAGATGCTATATGTAGTTATACATAGGTAAAAAAAGACACAGTCTTCTCAAGTATTTAAAATTTACTAGGAACAGGAACAGTGTTATGGGAGCTAAAAGAGATGAGAAGGTACTTCTCTGAAGAAAAAGGGAAGAACAGTGAAGCTTTCATGAAGGAGAAAAAGTAAACTGCCTTTCAAGGATGAGAGAGATTTCAGCAGAAGGGAACACCATGTATAGAGTCCTAAGTGCCAAAATGCCAGGCAGGATTGGGCAATTTTGTACTTCAGGTGAAGAGTGACTGAAATACAAATCAAAGCTTTCTTAGGGAGATTATCAACCAAACACATCTGAGCTTTATTCTGTTGGGATGAGGAACCCCTGATGAGTTTTGAATAAGGGAATAACAGGTTAACATTGTTTTAGGAAGTTGTGTAAAAGATTGTTTAAAGATACAGAAAGGTTGAGGGGAAGGCTACTAACTAGTCTTAGTGGAATAGTGAGTGTCTGCATTATGAGAATGGCAGAAGGGAGTGAATAGGAGAAACTAAGTAATTTATAGAACCTGATAAATGGTTGGGCACAGAGAATTAGTAAACAAGGAGAGTGATAGATTCAAGCTTGGATAACCAGGGAGATTATCAGGCTTAAGAAAATTATGAGTTTGGTTGTAGATATTTATCAGGTACTTTGGGCACTATTAATGAGTAAATTTTTTTTGAAAATATATAAAATCACATTTTTAAATCATAAGTTAAATTCTATCCAAGGAAATACTTTTTTCACCAAAATATACTATTTGTTTCACCAAAACATAGTTTAATCTCAAATATATCAAGCTCCAGTTTTAAATCCGTGGTCTAAAATATTCATATTTAACAATATGCATCATGCATATACAAATATGCATGTAGTAATGGATTTATTGCTATAGTTTCTAGAAGTTTTACTTAAATATAATGTTAAAGCATAAGTTATTACATCCCATGTTTATGCTATTACACTTTAGCTATGGTTTTTGCTATTTCTAATTGGAATTCTTAACAAAAAAAAGAATTTTTCCCCTCAGAGAGTTCAATACCATTTTGTCTAATTGTTCCTTATGTTAAACTACCATATTATAAGCTTCTTTGGAATAATAAAATAGTATAGTTATCCTCTTAAGGAGCTTTGAGTTGTTATGCCATTACAGCTTGGTGACATTTTGCTGACTACAGATTGGTGAATATAAAGAGCCCACAGAAAGATGGTTTCTTTTTTATCCTTTTTCATTAAAAAATTACCAGTATGTCATTTAGTAAAATGTTTTCATTACTAAAAAATTCAAATGTAAGGAAGTTAGTGCAATTCTACCTCCTACATTACAAACAGGATTTGTTAACTATTAATCAAGTACATGAGACTGAGTTTCTTTGCATACTATTTGAACTAAATCCCTAACAAGCCTTGTCTGTTAATTGGACTTTAACATTTATGTTGCTAAATGAGAAGCATTTTGGCTGCTATATAGGGTGGTAAGACCTACCCAGTGGAATAAACAACTAACATCTGTTATCCCATCCTGCTCCAGCTTGGCTTTTACCAGTTAAGTACATCAGCCCCGAAGTGAAGGTTATCAAATATGTTAGTCTCTGGCTCACCCACGTGTATGTGAAGGCAAGAAATAACACATCATGAGTAAAGACCAGCCAAACAAAAGATATTGAATACAGCTGGTCCATTTTGTTTTAACCTCTACAAGCCCTACAGTCTAATGCAAAAGCCAATATATGTTTAAAATTTTGTAATTTTTTATAATAACTACCTTTATAATTTTAATTTTCTTTAGCATTTTCTTACTGTAGAATTTTATCTTGAAAAAAAAGTGTTTATTTTTATAATACATTTATATTTATTTTCTTTCAAAAGAAACTGAATTTGGATTTAGCTGAGCTTCGGAAAGAAAAGGAAGATTTACTAAAGAAATTAGAGTCCTCATCTGAAATCACAAGTTTGGCAGAAGAAGCAACCCGGGTAACTGTTCCACAGATACAAGTTACATCACTTGTTCCTTCAAGGAGCATGGATTTAGAAATGAAGCAACTGCAGTGTAAACTAAAGGTAATTTAAGATTTATTAACTATGAAAGTATGATACTGACTCCTCAAAGACATGTTTATATCAATTCTAATTGAATTCTACTAATAAAGGTAAATTATGATATAAATAATGCAAAAATTATTATTACCACATTCGACCTCATCATTCAGTTTTAGCCTGGTAGATTCTTGTCTTGTAATTCATACTTTTCTCTGAAAAAAAATGGCAAGGCTCCATAACATCCTAATTTAGGAGTTGATGGAAACTGGTTATTGTCGTTCTGCTCCACTACTTCACTCCTCTCTGCTCTCCATTCCTCCCTCCACTGAACAGAATTCCTTTTGATCATGTAATGTATTGGCATAAACAGAATTGCTTTCCTCTGAAAACTCGCTAAATTTTAATTTTGTCATTGTTAGTTGGAGGTGGGGAAGAAGAGGAGGAATTTAGGGGACAGTGAGAAGAAACAGAGAACAAGGGTAGTTTGGTTAAAAAGGTTTTAGCAAGTTGAACTTGAGAATGAAAATAAAAAGCAGTGTTTCTATTGTTTATAAAGAATTATCTCGAATGAAACTGTCAATCACTTAAAAGTAGGACTGGTCTTAATTTTTGTGCATTTTACTGCAAAGTTCATTTTCATGCTGCTCAAAATCATTCACTTATTTCTCACATATCTTATTTAATTATTTTCTTCATTGGGGATTGCTAGCTGGAAGCTAAAGGGACCATGTATGGGGGACCATAGATATAGTGAGAATCATTAGAAAGAAACTTTTGGTTGTAAATGTACACAATTCATTAGGAATGGAGTAACCATGACTATAAAAATGATATCAAAATACTGAATTGTTAAATAGACTCATGGTTGTTTTCAATCCAAAATATAGTATGTGCACTCTCAAATAATAGGATTTTAAGTGAAGGATTACTTCTAGAAACTGATCAGAGTTATGTTCAAGTTATACATTTTATTCCACTATTTTCAGAAACAGAAAAACATTTTTAGGGAAGATACATGCCCCCAAATTTGCTATTTTTCTACATTTTATTATGTAGTATATTAAACTTATAAAATGTTGAAATTGAGACAAGTTCCCTACATGAATTTCCCCATGAAAATTCTCTGAAGAAGACAGTATTCAAGAAACATTTCAATCAATGCTATCCCAATCAATATTTTTTATTATTTAAGCAAAATATTTTGAAGCTATAATATACTAATTTACTTTAAATCTATTTTTAAAGAATTATTTTTGTCATTTCAGTGTTTAGGTTTCACATACAAGGATGAAACTGTTGAAATGTTCTTTGATCTTATCCGCCACAGAGACTTTAATTCATAGTTCTGTGGTTCTTAGATTTAAGTCTTCATGGCCCTAACATAACTAATTTTTACCAAGATAAAATAGATTGTTAGACCTAGTAACGTATGATCTGACTTCTAAACTTTTAAAAATTGTTAATAGTTTTAAGTGGATGTATATTTTACTTTGTTCATTTCACATACTACAAATGGTCTAATAATTTTTGGTCACAATTGGCACATATGAGTATCTATAAGTTATTTGTATGATGGTTTTCCATGGTATAAGTTTTTACTCATATATAACTATATCTCTGGCTTTGGAGGAAGGTGTGAGTTAGGAAGTGCAACTAAAGAAAATGCCTCGGCAATTTAGACCACTGCTTGGTGTTGTTTTGAAGTGACTTTGTACAAATCTAGTCTGTAGTCCTGGAACACTGACCAGAGCTTCAAAGGAACAAAAGGGATAAATCTTTTGTCTTTCATGTTTTAATAAGGGAATTTCCTTGGAGACCAAGTACCTTTTAGTACATAATACTCACTGCTACTATAAATATCTATTTTGATATCAAACTAACACAACGAGTTACTAAGAAATAACTTCTTTTCTAGTTGATGTTTTAAATACTTAATTGGGGAAAAATGGGTAGATATGAATCTATTAAAGGTCTGCATATATCTTTTTATTTTTATCCAATTAATATTAGACTTTTCTTTGTAATTCCTTATGGATATATCTCAGATGTCCCAGGTTCATTTGGTATCATTAGAGGACTGATGTGTGTTTATTTTTTATATTTTAATTTTTACTCATGTTAGACATGTAGTCTCAAGGTACCCAAATCCACATACATAGGTAATAAAATATTTAAAAATTTATAAATTCCTTCCAGTGGATGATACATACATCAGATGTTTATATTTATTTGTAACTCTTTATACAATATGGATTGACTAGTACTCCAATTTCTATTTGTGATTCTTTGAATTTCTGATTGTTCAAGAGCATTCCTTTTGGTATATATCATGTTCTCTTCCAGTTTCCCAGTAAGTTAATAATAGCAGACCGTAGTTCTGTAACTACTGTTCCTTTATGTATAATATATTGCTGACTAGTTCTAAGTGTTTTAGAAATATTAATCCATTTAATCCTTATTTCAACCCTGTGAGATAGGTTCTATTATTCTCCCTATATTACAGTTGAGAAAACTGAGAGCGCAACTAAGTTACTTGCCCACTGTTACACAGCTACTAAGTGGTAGAACAGAGGTTACAGCTCAAGCCATCTGGCTCCAGAGGCCATGCTCTAAATCATTATACAATGCAAACTTTTAAAAATCAGTAAAGTTAATATACAAAAGCTCTAGCCAGGATAGATTCTTACCATTTTGACTTTTTTCCCCCCAAATGAATATCTATCTTTATAGAAATAAATATGTGCAGTCGGGAGAATTTTTTCACACCTCTTTCACGTATTAGGGGACATTTAGAAATATTTGAATTATCATCAAATATCTACCGCCCTTGATAGGTCAGCTTTCTAAGCTCTTTAAAGTCATTTGGTCAAATCTCGCACAAGGCAACATATGCACAGGCTCAGCTTGAATCCACAAGTATTTTCTGCTATTTTGCCTATGGGATCGAAAGAATTTCAGAATAATGCAGCCTATTAATTAGAGCATAGGATTCATTTTCTTCAGGAGCCAATATTCTTTTGTTTTTTTCATTAGAGAAGTTGTGGGTTTACAGAATAATCATCAATAAAATACAGGATTCCCGTCTACTACACTGTTTTTAACACCTTTTCAAAATACATGTTTTACATCAGATGTTAAATCATGCTGCAGCATGTTTTGTGTAATAGGAAATAGAAAAGGGTCAGATGGCCTGGGTTTTGACCACTTTTTAGCAACTAACTTCAGGGACCTGATCGAGGAAATCACTTAACTTCTCCAGATGTCTAAAACAGGAATAATATCTTTTTCACCCAACTAGTTAATGGTTTTTGAGGATCAAATGAAATAATGGATATAAAGATATTTTTTAAAGTATTAAATAACATTACATTAGTTAAACTCAGATTTAGAGATTATGGTAAAAGTATATATTAAGCTGACATTGTTTTATTTATTGTAATTCACTAATCCCTCAATTATCAAAAGTCAAAGTTACAGACTTTCAGCCACCTAAAATATAGACTTAAATCTAAAAACAGAAAAGGCACAAGCAGCTTAAAATCTACCTAATTTATTCCATTGAAGATATTGTCATGCTTCATTCACTGCCTGCTGTCTTTTATTTTAAACACAGTTCTAATAAGCTTATTTATTTAACTTCTCAGCAGAAAATATCTTAAAAGAAGTAAATTAGAAGTATGCATTTTAAGGGGCAGGATGATGGTTTTCATACAAAAATATTGATAGAAGCAGGAAATTACAGCCAACAGATTGGCTGAGAAAAAAGAAACATAAAAATGTTAAGGTAAATAAAAATTAGACAACACAGCAGTCTGGGACCATATAGAACAGGATTAAGTAGCCATTTATATAGCAATAATCCCTAAAGGCATATATAATTAATATAGTGATATATCTATATATAATTAATATAATATCACTAAAGTATCACCATTAGCTTAGCATGATCATGGGTTTCATGTTTCAAATTGAATAAACAATAGAAGGTAAATTATGTTTAGGTTACACTATCAAAGAAAGCACATAAGTATATAATCATGTAATATATTTAATTAACCCTTATACAAAAGGAATGTTTTGTTACCATTTATGTCATCTTTCATTCCAGAAATAAATTAATAAAGAAAAGGCTTCAGTTATCTGGTAAATTCACTGGTGTAGAACATCTTATTCTGTCACTGGTCACTCTAACCATGCAAAATATGGTTGAAATTTAGGTGACTTAACATAATATTCAGTACAGTTGCCATGTTGAGGTAGCCTCAAGTTGTTAATAAGATTAACATTACCATTTATGTAAAATTTAAAATAATTTTATAGTGTTTATTTACAAAGTCTCTGCCAATGAGATATTTAAAGCCTATCTAATGAATTTGCTCACATTGTCTTGTTTGATTAATGGTTTCATCTTTTCAAAATAAAAATATTTAAGCCTAAGTCAAAGAGTCAAATCTGGGAATAGACAATTGATTATAGTTAGTAGACAGATTAGCAAAAGAGCTACTCCAAATACTTTTTAAACTATCAAATTTTATTCTATTTATATTAGTATAATTTTTAATTTTAACATGATATGTGAATATTTCAACATTCTCTTCTAAGGGATGGACAAACTAAAATACCAAAAGACTATGTAATGTATCAGATTAGATATTAAATTGGAACTTAAGTAAAAATTGAAAATTACTACCTCTGGCCCCTAGACTGTGAAGACAGTATATATCACAAAGTTTTGCTTTGAAAAACTGATAATGATATATAAACACTTTAACCATAAGTAACACTGTTATTAATTTCAAGTAAAGAAGTATTTGGTATTTATAAGGTTCTCTATCAGTTATCTATCATCATCTAACAAACCATCCCAAAATGTAGTGGCTTAAAATAGCAGTTTATTATTTCTCATGATTCAGGGAATTGACTGGGCAGTTCTTTTGCTGGTCTCTTCTGAGTTCCCTCATATATCTGCTGCTTCTAAGCCAGAGATTTACCTAGGCTAGAAAGTCCAAACAGCCTCACTCACAGGCCTGGCATTTGGTGGTTGACTGTCAGCAAGGGTACCTTGGTATTCCTACACAGCCTCTCACCTGTCTTCCTTGCAAGGCCCTCTCAGGACACCATTCCAAGAGGGCTAAAGTGGAAGCCACAAGCCCTTAAGGTCCAGGATATGAAATTTTCACTTCTGCTACATTCTATTGGTGGAAGCAAATCACAGGCCAGAAAGGATTCAAAGACTGGGGAAATGGATTTCACCGCTCAATGGGAGGCGCTGCAAACCATTTGTGACCATATTTAACCTGTCATAGGTTATTATTAAATCCAGCATTAGTTTTAAGTGATCTTACTAAATCATTAAAATAATCACATACACATTTACATTTTACACGAACAACTCACATTTCTTAAAAGTGTATTTTTACTGTGAATTCTTAGCACTTGCTATATAATTGTGTTCCTCTATGGTATTTTGGTTATATAAAAATGTTAGTATTTCTATATTTCTATTAGAACATTTAAAATAAGGCATTTAAAAATATAAAAATGTTCATTTTCATCATATCCATAATTACTGCAAATGTATACTCTTCTTGAGAATGGCATTTATCTTTATACCGCTTTAGACAGAGATTAAAGAGTGTATTGAATTTATGTGTATTTTTAATCTAGAATTCAACTAATGAACTCACTAAACAGTCATCAAATGTGAAGTCTCTGAAATTTGAACTTCTAGCAAAAGAAGAACACATAAAGGAAATGCATGAAAAGTATGGTCTTCATATTTCTATCCATTGTATTTGGTGCCACCAAGTGGCAATTAGCTCTACTAAACAAAGCATCCCAAGAAACAATACCATGTCCTTAAAAATGAAAAGATTTCTACCTTCATGTTTAAGTCTACGTAAGATGAAAATTTAAGTAATATTACCTATAGTGTGATTATTGACAAGTTGGCTACAATTTTTTTTTATTAGAGTAAGATTATTTAAAGTTAGGTTTCACTTCTTAGAGCAAACACTTAATTTTGAATAAATATAAATTAATGGCCTCAAGACTATGAAAGAAACTCTAAATGTGGCAATTATATGATCAAAAATATTATTTGTATAGCTTGATACTTATTGGATTTAATGTCGAAGTTTATAAGGTTAAAGTGGAAAAATGAAAGTTTTTATATTTTTAGAAAAACGAGATTATGAAAATTTGTACTTCTGGATTTTTAAAATTTTGTGTCCCATTGAATGAAAATAATTTTTCCATATCGTTCATAGCTGTACTAAAGCTTAGAAGATGACATGTTTAAATAGAACTCCAGTGTGTCTTTGATAAATTTAAGATATATATCTCATATATGTACATTATACCTTGTATATACCATGTATTTCTTGAAACTTATAGATTAAGAGGCCGTCTTGCTTATTGGTTAACAGTGAGGATTCTAGAGCAACACTCTTGGAATCCTTGGCTCCGCTGCCTTCTAGTTCTGTGACTTTGTGCAAGTTCCTTATCCTCTTTCTGCCTCAGTTTAATAGTAGTAACTTATTAAGTTCTTATGAGGATTAAGTGAGTTAATACATGTAAAGCACTTCAAACAGTGCCTGGTATATAGTAAGCACTCAATAAATGTTAGTTATTGTTGTTCTTATTATAGTAGTAGTAGTAGAGATGGTGGGAATAGTAGTATTTGTTGTCATTGCATCCACCTTTTTATACTTAATATTTTATCAACTTAAGCTAAACTATGTCAATATGATCATAAATGATATTAAATCAAATGATATCATACCTCATTTTAGTTTCTTTACATATTACAAGATTTTACACTGGTTTATTAAAGTATAGGTTTGTTTTATTAGTGTTTTGCTGTTTATCTCTAAATACTTTTATATTTTTCTTAGCAATGCAAGAGTATATTTTAAATATAATAATTTTTTTCATAAATTTCATTAAACTTTGTTATTCTATTTTAATTTTAATGCATAATCACTAGACTATGAATTTTACAAATATTCAAAATATTAATAGAGCATTATTTTGCATTGCAAATTCCAATGCAATTGATTTTACTAATTTAATTTCATTAATAGCAGATAGCACTTAAAATTAACAGTAGGTGTAACATTGGATAGTATTTATAATTTCATCACTTTTAAAATATTTTCTATCAATCTGGATAAAATACCTTTCTTTTCAAGGATGTCTCGAATGGAAAGGGATATAATTATGAAAAGACATTTGATAGAAGACTTGAAACTTCGACAGAAAGTTAACTTGGAAAGTAATGAGAGTATTAATGGAATGTTAGAAAATCTTGGAAAAAAGGTATCAATTTTTATGTTCACTAATGCTAAAATAATCACTTCCAACTGCTATTCATTTTCTCAACATGAATATTAATTTTAATAAATTTGTAGAAAATATTCATATTAAATAATATATGTACTGTTAAATAATTTTTATTCATTTTCTTTAAAAGTGCTTTATTTGTTTTTTCAATTCAAGACCCCAAAACCTCATCATAATGCAGTCACATTCTCTTTATATTTATAGATATCCCACAATAAGATAATCAAGCTTAATTTTTTTAAATCTTTAGTATTCCTGAAACAATAATTACATTTTATTAAATATTTTGTTTTATTCAAAACTACAATTTATAATGATTGAAACAAGCACATATTTCTAAAAGAGAAGAATGACAACCAGTAACTATCAGAAGCTCTGTAATCAGTATTACATTTTTTTTCTTGTACATTCTTAATTCACCATACACGGACAGGTCCAGGGGAAGGGAGGCATATTTAAAATAATTGTATAATATCTGACCCCAAGTTAAAAATCAGCGATTTGGTGAGAAATGCTTTTTGAAAGGAAAAACGGTGGGGGCACTGTTTTTACAGCTCATAGAGCAATTTGTGCTTTGGCCTTCAGTAAATGGTGTCCAATCCCTTAGAGAGAGTATCTCCCTTATTTTCCTGGTTGGAGATATAAGTAACTATTAGCTCAAACTGACATTAGAGAGAAATTTTAAATGACCACGAGAAATGTATAGGCATTTTCTTTTGCTTTCTATTCCATGCATCCACATAAATTCTAATTGCTCCCTATAGCTATTTTTCAATATTGCCCTTTAAATTTTGCTCATTTTTTAACTTCAATAATCATTTCAGATATAGTCTTACAGTCTTTGTATAGCCAATCATTTATTTTTAGTGGCATTAAACTAAAAAGGAAAAATGTCTTCTGTTACTCTTTGCACAGTAAATATGTTCGATTCCTTATTTAACTTTATCCTAAAAAGTATATGTTAAATATACATTGACGGGTACAACTAAAGGTTACCCATAACTTGGCTTCTTAAAGGATCAAAAACAATCATCTCCTGCGTAAGGAAATTTAGGTTAGTAATTAAAGATATGTAGTTAAAATTAATAGTGTGTGATTAGGTAGAAGACTTTAAAAACAAGTATTCATACAATTCTGTGCAGTTTCTGTTTTACCTTTGATTTAAGGATAGTTAGTCTCATTCATTCTGTGAGTTCTGCAAATCTTGTATCACTTGAATCTCATACCACCTATGAGAAAATAAATGGAATTAAACTCATTAATGCATTCATTTGGTTCTCTGTTGAAACAAATAAAGGATACTACTAGAATGACTTTACCAATGATTGTTGCTTTTACTATAGGTGAAGACGTTAACTGAAGAGTGTTCCAACAAGAAGGTATCAATTGATTCACTAAAGCAAAGACTTAATGTCGCTGTAAAAGAGAAGTCACAGTATGAACAGATGTATCAGAAAACTAAAGAGGAATTAGAGAAAAAGGTATGTCTTTAGAAGATTTTAATTTAGAGGTGGAATATAACAGTATCTTTTTCAGTTTTAAGCTTTTCGTTTTTTCCCCAAAACTATGAGCCACTTAAAGATTTAAGATAACTGTAAAGACAACTTATATCTCTAAATGAGTCACTGAAAATTTGTTTAATATTAAAGATAGTGCTGTATAACAGAAGACAGATTTTTTATCTCGATAATTTCTAATAAATGAAAGCTATTTTTGAGAACTGGCATTTATACGAGTGGACATACATTTTATAGGTCCACTTGAACTGAAACTAGTTAAATATTTCCTTTTGATATACAGAATCTTTTAGTCTAAAGTAGTTTTCCATGTCTTCCATGATGTGCCATTTCTAAAAAGCATAAACTTATTTTGATGATGAATATATGAGAATATATGCTCAGGATACTTTTTTTTTT
>JAQZBX010071610.1:0-15220 GCA_029593785.1 Cabassous unicinctus | reverse complement strand
AGATTTTTGCTTTTAAGGAGCCATGAAAATCTATTTTAATAACTTTCAATCTGAGAACATCTCCTGTCCTAAGACTTAAGAAGCTATTCTGTCATCATCAGCACCAATGAGACACAAGTTTTAAATTGGCCTCATCTATTGTGTCACCAATATTTTAATTCTGGCAGGCGAGCATAGCCCCATATTTCCTTGGGTCACAGTTGACGTTCATTTCCTCCTTCCCTGATTTCTCATTTATGCTATCTCTGATCATATTAGTTTCTCATTAGATCAGGTCCTTTTTAGAAGGACAGGTCTTTATTCTATTTATCTTGAGCCTTCTTCCATCTCAGAGCTCCTAACACAGGAGGCCTAGAGAAGGCACCCCACAAAAGTCTGTTTAATTAGGGAACAAACCAACAAAGAGCAGCTGCACCTGTCACCACGTCTAAAAGAGAAAACCACCGCCAAAGTCAGGGTGTGGGGGCAACGTATTTTACGCCCTGAAAAACTGCTCACTGGAAAGTGTTTATTTTAGGCCAGTCACTGCAGGTCCACAAAGGTGTTTATTTGCCACTGTAGTCTAAAGAACAAAGAGCTCTTAAATCTAGAGATTTAAGAAAGGGTGTTATTATCAATTCTAGCCATCGGGCGGTAGTTTGATTCTATTTGGATTAAGATTACCATGTTTTTCCCCTGTGTTTTAGGCCTAGTAGGAATCTTGATATGCTTTACCTGATATCAGACTGCCCAAGGAAGGCCAGCAGATCATGCTAACATGTGCTACGAGTCGTGTGCTAGTCCTGGGATGGTCACTTCTTATCTTACTTTCTATCCTATTTTTTCTCACCTGCAAAATAGGGGTAGCAATATCATCCCATTGGACCAAACAAAATTATGGCTGAGCATCAAATAATGTTTATTAAATAAAGCTGTAAAATGTAAAGGGCATGGAACTATAAGATTATTATGACGATTAGGTTTTTATTAGAGCTGAGTCTGTTAGAATGATGGAATTTTGATTACCAGCAGCATCTTCTACACTGTTAGGATCATGCAGGGAAAGGGGGAAGTTAAGACATACGTAGGTAAGATGCCAGGATATCACCTTGCAGAGAAAGATAGTGAGGAAGTGCTGGTGAAACCAAGCTCTGATAGAGCTATGCTTTAACCACTATTTTCTTTTGGAGGAAAAAAAAAAGCTTTACTTGGACTAAAGACAGATAGCATACGGTATTCCTTTTATTAAAAAAAAATAGCAATAAAACAGAAAAGATTAAAAATGAACTAACCAACAAAAACAGCTCTGGTCTCCTTCAAAACCCCGCTGTGTGTCTCTGTGTAATGGGACTCTCACCTCTGACCCATGTTTTGGCAATAGCTCGTCAGCTTGACCTCACAGCTCCCCGGGGTCGGCAGCTGCCCTTGTTCTGGACACAGAGTTCAGACTTCATCGTCTGTCCTCTGGAGGAGATGGGAATCCCCGAAAGAACCTGGGGAAAGGTGTAAGTTGTGGACGAAGTACAGGTGGGAACTCGGTCTATACCACTTTACCAGATGGCGTTCTCCAGAGGACAGCGATTGCCAGTGGCAGAGAATTGCTGGTGTGCCCTGTGGCAGCCGGGATGCTCACAGAGACAGTCAAGTCATAGGAAGAGTGTGGAAGCAGCCCGTCTGGGACTCAGATCCTCAGTACTTATCAACTGTGTGGCCACAGGTAGTTGACTTAACCTCTCTGGATTTCCATGCCCAACCTATAAACGAAGATAACAAGTCCTACCTCCAGTGCTGCTGACAAAATTGCAGAATTAAATAAAATACCTAAATTGCGCCCAGAATATTCCCAGCTCACAGCCTGCGATACCTCAACTGTTAATGATCAAAACAGGGCACTGTTGTTTGAGCTTCAGTTGCACTCAGACTCTTTTATTCCAGAGACTGATCAAGAAAACTTGATGATGGTGAGAAATGTAGATCCAGTCAGGTCCTTCCTCTGACCATTGTCCTAGAGTCCAGGGAAGGGCGTTCTGAAGGTCACCCTCCATCCAGGTGACCTCTGCACGTCCTCTGAAAGGCAGGGATGAGACGCAGGAGGAAGCTCCTGCAAGGTGCTGAGGTTTTGCTTTGAGTAGCCTATTCTTTTAAACTGCTGTGGCTTAAGAGCCGCCTCCTATTGTCTTCACCCCCTGGGGGTTATCTGGGCAGATAGGTATTGATTGTAAACAGTGTTTCTTAATGTGTGTGTGAGGGGCTGCAAAACACCTACATAAGAATTTCCTGGGGAGATGTAGGGAGACATGCAGCTTCAGATCCTCCGGCAGACCTCCTGACTCAGAATGCCCGTGAAAGTGAGCATGCGTCACCTGCCCCCCACGTGGTTCTGTAGGTGCCACCTGCCCTTGACAGTACTCGGCAAGCAGTGGCTGTCATATGAAAATGGTGGGAACGTGGGGAGAGCGATATTCAGTGAGCATTTACTGTACGCCAGGCCCTTTGCATACTGAGCTCGCTTCCTCTGACTGCTGTAACAATGACCACAAACTCGATGGCTGCAAACGACACGCGCTTCTCTGGCAGCACTGGAAATCGAGGCGCAGCGTGGCTCCTCTGAAGACCTAGGGAGTCTGTTTCCTGGACTCTTCCGGTTGCTAGAGCTGCATTCCTTGCACTCCGTGGCTCATGCCCCCTCCTCCGTCTTCAAAGCCAAGAGCGTAGCATCTTGCTTCTGTGGTCACTGGCCTTCTGCCTTCCGGAGTCAAATCTCCCGCTGCCTCCCACTCACGTGGATGGTTGTGACTGCATGTCGGGCCCACCTGGACAATGCAGCATCACCCCCTCATCCTAAAATCCTCAACTTAACCAGTCTCTTTTGCCACATGAGGTAACATTCACAGGTTGCAGGAAGTAGGATCTGGATATTTTAGGGGTCATTATTCAGCCTACCACATTATTTTATCTAATTCTCAAAACAATACTATGAGGTGCTTAGTATTATTCCTATTCTTCAGATGAGGGAACTGAGGCTCAATGAGATTAAAATAACTTGTCCCAGACCACACAGGTGGCGGGAGACTTAGCTTTAAACCCAAGAACATCTGGTTCTAAGCCCTATGTCTTTCCACTGCGTCAGTTCAAATCCTGCCAAAAGAACCCACCACTCTCAACCTGCGAGTCTTTTTATGTGTCTGAGACAGTCACTAAAATATCCCCACGGAAACATTCTCAGTGCCTCTCCCAGACACAGGTGAAGCGCCTTCAGCTTCTGGATTGGAGTGGGTCATTTGGAAAACAGGATACGGAGAGCTGGGTCCTGGCCTTGGCGACTCCTGCAGCACCTTGAGGAGACGTGCAGTGATTACCAGCCAGCCCCAACTCCGTCCTTGAGCTTAGAGCAGGAGCTTAAAGTTAGAGGCTTGTCGTCTTCAGTGAGAAAGCTTGTCTGGAACACGTGGGTTCAGGCCTTGCAGGGAGGCTTGACAAGCCGTCCCCTTCTTTGTCAGATGCAGTCTCTGAAGCTGCTCAGCTGCACCCAGATCAGGAAGTGGAAGCAGCTGAGGCGCTGTCCTCACGCGACCGTAAAGTCAGCAGTGAGGCGGCCCTGGAACGTCTGCCAGCTAGAGCTGTGCAAGTGCCCCGACAGCTACCTGTGAGTGTCGGCAAGGCAGAAACAGACAGACACGGGAAGCTGGGTAGAAGTGGGGGAAATAAGAAAAGGGATAGCTACGCTTCGTTGCAAGAAGGAAGTAAAAAAAAAAAAAGGAAATTTCTAACACATAGATACAATTTAGTTATAATAAGTAGGTCGTAATGAGATACAGTGTCCTCGATAAGGAGAGAGACCAAACTTTTCTGTTTGAGCAAATGGTAGGAAGAGTTTCCTCAACTAGTTAATTTCACTTAGTCTTCATTTAGCTTTACCTCTTGATTCTAAGAAGACTGTATAACAAAATCATTTGTAAGTTCTAGTCAGTGACTTATTTATTTAACACACATTTAATACATCAAAGAATTAGGACAGTCCTTTCAAGGTGATTGCCATGAGATATGTCCTGGGAGTCTAACTTTCAATCTAGATGGGATTGAGGAGAGAGGATGTGGCTAGAGCAACTGAGCAACAGGGGAGGTCCCAGGTTCTATCCCCGGCGCCTTCTAAAAACAAAAACAAGCAAACAAATGAAACATCCAATTCGGGGGAGCCAACGTGGCTCAGTGATTGAGCACCGGCTTCCCACTTACGAGGTCCCAGTTTCCATCCCAGCCCCAGTACCTAAAAAAAAAAGGATTGAATTTACAATTGGACTATTCAATATTTACTCTATTATTAGCAGCCCCAGACTACCTATATAGAGACCCATGCTCAATCCATGATCCTAAAATCTACCACCGTTCCAAAATCTCACGTTTATTCAGGTTCGCACTTTATCTGAAGGAGCCAGGCATAAAACAGTGAAAAGCCAATCCTTGTGGCTGATGCTCAACGGGGAAAGGCTAGTGTATCAGAGAAGAGGAAATGCAGTTAATGAAGTTCTATAGAAAAGAGGAAAGGCCCATTTGAACATTTTATATCAAAAGGAATCAGGGCTGGAGTGGTAGTAAACATTAACCAAAGCTATTAATACAATCTGCTTCTTATTTGATGCTTGCTTTTGTGTATCATTTTGCCCCAAAAGCTGAACTCACCAGAGTGCATAACAAACTCCCATTCAAAGTAGCCTTGTACGTGGTACCTGTTTGAGTCCACAGAGTTTAAATTTAGCCCTACTTCAAACTACTCACAAAAATGAATTCTAGCTGAATTAAAGCTTTTAGTGTAAAAATGGAAGTGTCATGGGGTGGTAAGATATCAGATGCAAAAGCAAGCGTAAATCTTCTCTTGAGGAATATACCTCAAACACAAACCTCAAAGCATGATGGCAGGTTTAGTTCACAATCTCACAATGACAAATTATAAAACACAAGAGGAAATAAGCTACGTGAGCAGGTGTTAGGAGAAAGAAGAAATGATAGAAGAGACTGAAGGCATAGGAATAGAAAGTAAAATTAGTAATTTAATGTGTTTAAAGAAATAATAGTGAGTATTAGAAGTATGGCCTTGGGATAAATAAGAAAGAATTTTACAAAATTTATAAGCAATAAATAAAAACTTCCATGATCTGTACTTAACTATTGTACCAAGACAAAAAAACTGTAGAGCACCTGCTAAACTGACTAAAAAGACATGGAAACATCTGGCCACAAAGTCTTAGCTAACATTTAGACAACAGCACTTTTTTTTACAAGCAATCATGCCTATATTTTGGTAAAAACAAAAACAAAACCTCACTTAATGTTATTCCCCCAAATTCTGCATTAAAAATTCTTCCCCCAAGATCCTCAGGGAATCTGTTACTTGACTATCTCCCACACGTGCAATAAAATCTTGTCAAGATGCAATTTTTGCCTCTTTGTATTGAATATTTTTGGAGGTCCAACAGAGATCACTCAATGCTCGGAGCTCCTCTCTCAGTTCCTGTCCAGGGGACACTGTAGCAGCATGCCAAACGGTCTTTGTGTCTTCTTATTTCCTTGCGTGAGAGTTCATTGCCAACCAGAGAACCCAAGTAGTTGCAGTGATTAGGCACCACTGAGTTCTTGTTGCCAAAATCCATCTGGTGATATTACAACTGGCTGTGAGATCGTTGAAAGTGAGTGGTGAACATATGAGAGTTCATTATGTTACTGTCTTATTGTTGTATGCATTTGATATTTTCCATAATGACAAAAAAAGATGCTGCTATATAACAGTCCAACCAATAACAGCAGAGTATACAGTTTTCCCAAGTGCACATGGAATATTCTCTAGGTTACACCATATTCTAGGTAAAAAACAAACCTCAATTACTTGAAAAGGATTAAAATAATACAAAGTATATTTTCTGACCACAACAGAATAAAATTAGAAATCAGTAAGAAAAGAGTAATACAGGAAACTCACAAATGTGTGGAAATTAAACAATGCACCCCTAAATAGCCATTGGTTCAAAGAAGTCAAAATGAAAATTAGAAAATACTTTGAGATGAATAAAAATGGAGGCTCAATATATCAAAATTTATGGGATGCAGTTAAAGTAGTTCTTAAAGGTAAAACTATATACTTTAAAAGAAGGAAGAACTCAAGTCAATAACCTAACATACCATCTCAACATTTGGAAAAAACTGGCAAACTAAACCTAAAGCAAGCAGAAGGAAGGAAATAATAAAGATTAGAGTGGAAATTAATGAAATAGAGAATAAGAAAACAATAGGGCTAATCAATGAAACAAAAACCTGGTTCTTTGAAAAGATCAATAAAATTGGCAAACCTTTGGCTAGAGTGACCAAGGGAAAAAATGAGAGAAGAATCAAATCAGGTAGAATCAGAAATGAAATAGGGAACATTACTACCAATATTACAAAAATAAAAAAAGTTTATAAAGGAATACTATGAAAAGTTGTGCAACAATAAATTAGATAACTTGAGGAATTACAAAAAGAAGAGCAAAGTAAACCTAAAGTTAACAGAAAGAGGGAAATAACATTAAATCAGAGATTAATTAGAGAATAGAAAAACAATTGAGAAAATAAACAAAACAAAATGTTGGTTCTTTGAAAAAAATTAATAAAGCTGACTAACCTTTAGATAGATTGACAAAGAAAAAAAGAGAAAAACCACAAATAACTAAAATCAGAAATAAAAATGGTGATATCACTACTAACCTTAAGGAAATAAAAAGGATTATACTATAAAAAGATTGTACTCCAACAAATTAGATAATCTAGACAAAATGAAAAAATTCCTAGAAATAAATAAATTACCTAAAGTAACTCAACAAACCTATGACAAGTACAGAGATCAAATAAGTAATAAAAAACCTTCTACCAAAGAAAAGTCCAGGACCAGATCGCTTCACTAATGAATTATACCAAATATTTCAAGAAGAATTAACTTGAGTCCTTCTCAAACTCTTCCAAAGAATTCAAGAGGAGAGAACACTTCCTAATTTATTCTATGAGACCAGCTTTACTCTGATATCAAAGCCTAGTAAAAACATCACAAGAAAAGAAAATTACAGACCAATTTCTCTTATGAATATAAATTTAGCACAGGGGTTCTTAACAAGGAGTCCATGAGCTTGAATTGAAATTAAAAAAAAAAAAAATTTTGTGGGACATGTTGGTGCAGGTGTGATATATTTATTAAATAATACACAGTATAGTGTGGTCTTAGTAAGGGGTCTGTGGTTTTTACCTGACTGGCAAAGGGATCCGTGGAACATAAAAGGTTAAGAACGGGGGGCGGATGTGGCTCAAATGGTTGGGCGTCCGTCTGCCATATGGAGGGACCTGGGTTCGATCCCCGGGACCTTCCGGTAAAATAAAAATATATATATAGAAGGCGCATGGGCTGCCAGGCTCTGTGTGCCGGTGAGCCGCCAGGCCCCGGGAGCCATGCAGCAAGATGATGACGTAACAGGAGAGAGACGCAGGGGAGAGACAAGACGAGATGCTCCAAAAACCAGGAGCCGAGGTGGCACTGATGGCAGAACACCTCTCTCCTACATCGGAGGTCTCCAGGATCGAATCCTGGTGAAGACTGGAGGAGGAGGAGGAGAAGAGATGGCAGGAAACAGACACAGAGAATTGCCCAGCGAATGAACACAAAACAGCAAAACAGGGAAGGGGGGGTTTAAAATGGATAAAGTAAATAAATAAATCTTTAAAAAAAAAAAAAAAAAGGTTAAGAACCCCTGCTTTAGCAAAATACTAGCAAACCAAATCCAACAGCATATTAAAAAGATTATACACCATGACCACATGAGATTTATCCCAATAATGCAAAGGTTGTTCAACATATGAAAATCAACCAATGTAATAAACTATATAAATAAGAAAAGGAACCAATCACATTATTATCGCAATAGACACAGAAAAGGCATTTGACAAAATCCATACTCTTTCTTGATAAAAACACTCATTAAAATAGGAAGAGAAGGGGACTTTCTCCACATGATAAAGTCCATTTATGGAAAACCCAGAGCTAACATCATACTCAATGATGAACGACTGAAAACTTTCCCCCTGAGATTGGGAGCAAAACAAGGATGCCTGATTTCACTATTGCTATCCAATATTGCACTAGAAGTTCTAGCCCAAGCAATTAGGCAAGAAAAAGAGATAAAATGCATCAAAATTGGAAAGGAAGAAGTAAAATTATCTCTATTTACAGATGACATGATCTTATATATAGAAAATCCAAAGGAATCCACTAGAAAACTGTTAGAGCTAATAAACAAGTTTAGCAAAGAAGCAGGATGCAAGAGCAACACACAAAATAATTTGTGTTACTATAACTAGCAATGAATAATCTGAGGAGGAAATTAAGAAAACAATTCCACTCACAGTAGCATCTAAAAGAATAAAATATCTAAGAATAAATTTACCCAAGAATTAAAAGATTTGTACACTGAAAACTACAAAGCACTGCTGAGAGAAATTAAAGAAGACCTAAATGGCAGAACTTCTTGATTGGAAGATTTAATATTATTAAGATGTCAATACCACCTAAAGTGATCTACATATTCAATGTAATTCCTATCCAAATTCCAGCACCCTACTTTGTAGAAATGGAAAAACTGATCCTCAATTCATATGGCACTAACAGGGACCCAAATAGCGAAAACAATATTGAAAAAAGAAGAACAGAGTTGGTGGACCCACACTCTTTGACTTAAAATTGTACTTAAAAGCTACAGTAATCAAAACAGTCTGATACTGGCATAAAGATAAACAAATATACCAATGAAACAGAATTAAAGTCCAGAAACAGACCTGCACATCTGGCCAACTGATTTTTGAGAAGAGTGCTAAGTACATGCAATGGGGGAAAACAGTCTCTTCAACAAATGGTGTTGGGAAAACTAGATATCCACATGCAAAGGAATGAAGTTAAAGCCATATGTCACATCATAAACAGCAATCAACTCAAAATGGCAAGGACCTAATATAAGAGATAAACTATAAAACTCTTGGGGGGAGGTGTAGCTCAGTGGTTTGAGTGCCTGCTTCCCATGTACAAGGTCCCAGGTTCAATCCCCATACCTCCTAAAAAAACAACCAAACAAATAAAAAAACTCCTAGAAGATAACATAAGGTCAAATCTTCATGACCTAGGATTCAGCAATGGATTATTAGATTTTTAGATAGGACCTCAGGAGCACAAGCAACAAAAGAAATGATAGATAATTTTTAAAAGATTTATTTATTTACTTACTTTTTATCCATTTCTAATCCACCTCTCCCCGCCCCCTCCATTTCTGCTGTTTTTTGTGTGTGTGTGTCCATTCGCTGAGCAATTCTCTGTGCCCATTTCCTGCCCTCTCTTCTCATCCTTCTCCTCCTGTGTTCAGTGGGATTCAATCCTGGGAATCTCCGATGTGGGAGAGAGGCATACTGCCACCTGTGCCAACTTAGTTCCTGGTTTTTCGGTGTGTCTCATCTTGGTTCTCCCTTGTGTCACTCTCCTGTTACATCATCATCTTGCTGCATACCTTGCACCCATGCACAGGGCCTGGCAGCACACCCGCTCACAGGGTCTGATGGCGCACCTGCTCATGTGGGACCTAGTGACCTGAGCACCTTCTATATTTTTCTTTATTTTACCGGGAGGTCCCAGGGATCGAACCCAGGTCCCTCCATATGGGAGATGGATGCCCAACCATTTGAGCTACATCTGCCCCAACAGATAAATTTCGACTTCAAAATTTAAAACATTTGTGCATTAAAGTAAATTATCAAGGAAGTGAAAAGACAGCCTACAAAATGGGAGAAAATAGTTGTAAACCACGTATCAGATAAGGGTTTAATATACAAAGAACTTTTACAATGCGAGGACCGAAAGACAAACAATCCAATTACAAAACAAGCAAAAGACTTGAATAGACATTTCTTCAAGAAGATATGCAAATGGCCAATAAACATATGAAAAGATGCTCAACATTATTAGCCATTAAGGAAGTTCAAATCAAAACCACAATGAGATACCATGTCACACCCACAAGGATAGATATTATTTTTAAAATGGATAATAACAAGTGTTGGTGAGGATGAGGAGAAACTGGAAGTCTGCATTTTTGGTGGGAATGTAAAATGGAGCAGCCACTGTGGAAAGCAATACAGCAATCCCCTCAAAATTTAAATATAGAATTACCACATGACCTGGCTATTCCACTTCTAGGTATCAAAGAACGTGAAATCAGTGTCTCAAACAGATACTTGCACACCAATGTTTATAGCAGCATTATTCACAATAGCCAAAAGATGGAAACAACCCAAGTGTCCACCTTGGTTTGGACAACATGTGGTACATACACACAATGGAATATTATTCAGCCATAAGAAAGAATAAAATTATGGCCATGCTCCAACATGGAAGAACCTTGAAAACATTATGCTCAGTGAATTAAGCAAGGCCCATAAGGATAAATATTGTATGAAATATCTTATTAGAGATTACTAGAAATAGCAAATTTGCACATAGAAAGCAAATTAGAAGTTATTAGAGGATGGGGAAGAGGGGAAAAGAGTGTTTCTTTGGAAAAACAAAACTTTTAATTTAATCTAATTTTTAAAATAAAATAAATTAGATAATACATATGAATTAAATAAATTTCTATTAATAGAAAGATACAAACTACTGAAACTGACTCAAGAAGAAATAGACAATCTGAACAGACCTATAATAGGTAAAAAAGATTGAATTGGTAATTGAAAACCTACCCACAAAGCAAAATGCAGACCCAGATGGCTTCACTGGTGAATTATACAAAACATTTAAAAAAGAATGAATAACAATTCTCACAAACTCTTCCAAAAAATATCAGAGAAGAGAACACTCCTTAACTCATTCTATGAGGCCAGTATTTCCCTGATATGAAAACCAGACAAAGATATCACAAGAAAAGAATACCACAGACCAATAACCCTTATGAAGATGGACACAAAAATCCTCAACAAAATACTAGCAAATGAAATCCAGCAACATATAAATAGAATTATATACTATGACCAAGTGTGATTTATCCCAGGAATGCAGATTTAACATCTGAAAATTAATTAATGTAATACATCAATTCAATAGAATTTTTTAAACGTGGTTATCTTAATAGATGCAGAAAAAGCATTTGATAGAATCTAACACCTGTTCATGACCAAATACTCATAAACCTAGGAATAGAAGGGAACTTCCTTAATATGATAAAGGTCATCTATGAAACACCCACAACTATCGTGTTTTATGGTGAAAGACTGGATACTTTCTCCCTAACATCAAGAACAAGAAAAAAATGTCTGCTTTCACCACTTATATTCAGCATTTAACTGGAGGTTCTAGCTAAGGCCAATTAGGCAAGAAAATGAAATAAAAGGCATCCACATTATAACAGAAGTAAAACTCCACTTGCAGGTGACATGATCTTGTATATAGAGAATCCTAAAGAATGTATTAAAAAACTATTACAGCTAATAAATGAGTTCAGCAAGGTTGCAAAAGACAAGATCAATATTCAAAACTAAATTGTATTTCTATACATTTGCAATGAACAATCTGAAAATGAAATTAAGAAAACAATTCCATCCACAATAGCATAAAAAGAATAAAATACTTAGGAATAAATCTAAAAAGGAAGTGCAAAAATCAAATTCTGAAAATTCAAAACCTTTTTGGAAGAAATTAAAGGAGATAAAAATAAATGGAAAGATAGTCCATGTTCATGGATCAGGAGACTTATTTTAGATGGCAATGTTAAGAAAAACGTTGGAGGACACATATTTCCCTATTTTAAAGCTTGCTACAAAATGACAGTAAATAAGACAGTGTAGTAACAAGCACAAGGATAGACATTAGATCAATGGAATAGAATTGAGACCTCAGAAATAAGCTCATATATCTATGATTAATTTATTTTTTATAAGGGTGTTGTATTAGTCAGGGTTCTCTAGGGAAACAGAATCTACAGGAGATATCTGTAAATAGTACTAGATTTTATAAAATTGTCTCATGCAACCGTGGGGATGCACAAGTCCAAATTCTGTTGGGCAGGCTGCAAGCCAGGGACTCCGATGAAGGTCTTCGATGAATTCCCCAGGAGACACTGGCTATCTGAAGTAGAGATGGAAATTCTCTCTCTGAATGCTGAATTCACTTCTCCTTTTAAGGCCTTCAACTGATTGGCTGATATGTTATTCATTGCTGAAGGCAATCACCTCAGTTGACAGTAGACGTAATCAGCCATCTATGCAGTCAACTCACTGATGATTAAAGTCCATGAAATGCCCTTGTATTACAATTAGCCCAGTGCTTGCTGACCAAACAACTGGGCACCATTACCTGGCCAAGTTGACACATTAGCTTAACCATCACAGGTGTCAAGACCTTACAATGAGGAAAGAATATTCTTTTCAACAAGTGGTGGTAGGACAACCAGACAGCCACATGCAAGAGAATGAATTTGGCACCTTACATCATACACAAAAATTAACTCAAAATGGATCAAAGACCTAAAAGCAGGAACTAAAATGATAAAACTCTTAGAGAAAAGCAAAGGCAAATCCTCATGACCTTAGATTTGGCAGTGGGCTCTTAGCTATGACACCAAAAGCATGAGTAACAAAAGAAAAACTAGACTTCATAAAAAATGTAACATTTGTCCTTCAAAGGATACCACAGAGAAAGTGAAAATACAACTAACAGAATGGGAGAAAATATTTGAAAATCATATATCAGATAAGGGACTTGTATCTAAAATATATAAAGAACTCTTACAACTCAATAATAAAAAAGACAGCCCAATTTTAAAAATGGACAAAGTTCTGAATACAAATACAAATGGCCATTAAGCACATGAAAATATTCTTGGCATCATTAGTCACCAAGGAAATGCATATCAAAACCACAATGAAATACTATTTCATACCCACTAAGATAGCTAGAATAAAAAAGGCAGATAATAACAAATGTTGGTGATGACACAGAGAAACTGGAACACTTTTACACTGTCGGTGGGAATGTAAAATGGTGCCGTCACTTTGGAAAACAGTCTGGCAGTTCCTCAAAAAGTGACACATAGAGTTACCATCTGACCCAGCAATTCTACTACTAATTATATACCCAAGAGAAATGAAAACATGTTCACACTAAAACTTGCATATTAGTGCTTATGGCAGCATTATTCATAATAGTCAAAAGGTGGAAACAATGCAAATGTCCATCAACTGATAGAATTGATTTTAAAAAATGTGGTGTATTCATGCAATGGAATATTATTTGGCTAAAATGGAATGAAGAACTGATACATGATACAACTTGGATGAATCTTGAAAACATGATAAATGAAAAAATCCAGTCACAAAGACCATTTTTATGTGACTCCATTTATACAACATTTCTAGATCAGGACAATCTGTAGACACAGAAAAGTATATGAGTTCTTGCTTAGGTCTAGAGAATATGTAGGAATTAGGGGGAGATATTTAAAGGAATACTTTGGCTATTCTGGGCTCTTTATCCTTCCATATAAATTTGATGATTCACTTTTCTATTTCTGTAAAGAAGGTTGTTGGAATATTGATTGGTATTGCATTGAATCTATAAATTACTTTGGGTAGGATTGACATCTTCGTGATATTTAGTCTTCCAATCCATGAACATGGAATGTTCTTCCATTTATTTAGGTCTTCTTTGATTTCTTTTAGCAGTGTTTTGTAGTTTTCTGTTTGCAAGTTCTTTATATCCTTGGTTAGATGTATTATTAGATATTTTATTCTCTTAGTTGTTTTCTTTATTTCTTCTTCTGATGGTTCATTGCTTCTTTATCTAAGCACTACTGCTTTTTGAGTGTTGAACATGTACCCACAACTTTGCTGTATCCATTTATTAGGTCTAGGAGCTTTGTTGTGAATTTTTCAGAATTTTCTATGTATAGGATAATGTAAACTGTGAATAAAGAAAGTTTTACCTATTTCTTTCTTATGTATCTGCCTTTTTATTTCTCTTTCTTGCCTAATTGCTCTGACAAGAACTTCCAGTACAATGTTGAATAACAGTGGTGACAGTAGGCATCCTTGTCTTCTTCCTGATCCTAGAGGGAATGCTTTCAGTCCTTTATCATTAAGTAGGATGTTAGCTGTGGGTTTTTCCTATATGCCCTTTATCATGTTGAGGTTTCCTTCTATTCCTCGTGTTCTAAGAGTTTTTATCAAGAAGGGAACTGGATGTTGTCAAATGCCTTTTTTGCATCAACTGACATGATCATGTGGGTTTTTTCCTTCATTCTGTTAATGTGGTGCATTACAGTGATTTTCTTACGTTGAACCACCCTTGCATACCAGGGATAAATTCTACTTCATCACAGTGTATAATTCTTTCATGTGCTGTTGGATTTGGTTTGCTAGTATTACGTTGAGGATTTTTGCATCTATATTCATAAGAGAGATTGGTCTGTAGTTTTCTTTTCTTGTGGTATCTTTATCTGACTTTGGTATGAGGGTGATGTTGGCCTTGTAGAATGATTAGGGAGTATTCCCTCTTCTTCAATTTTTTGGAAGAATTTGAGCAAAATTGGAGTTAAGTCTTCTTGGAATGCTTGATAGACTTCCCCTGTGATGGCATCTGTTCCTAGGCTTTTCTTTTGGGAGAGGTTTTTGATTCTAATTCAATCTCTTGACTAGTAATTGGTTTGTTGAGACCTTCTATTTCTTCTTGAGTCAATATTGGTAATTTTCTTTTTTCTAAGGTTTTGTCCATTTCATCTAGGTTATCTAATTTATTAGCATAGCATTGTTCAAAATATCCTCTTACAGTCCTTTTGATTTCAGCAGGGTTGGTAGAGATGTCCTCCTTTTCTCACTTTGGGTTTAGTTAGCTCTTCTTTGTCTAGTTTTTCCAGTTTTGAGGTTGTCTCTGATTTGAAGTCTTTCTTCTTTTTTCAATGTAAGCAGTTAGAACTAGAAATTTCCCTCTCAATACTGCCTTTGCTGCATCCCATAAGTTTTGGAATGATGTATTTTCATTTTCATTTGCCTCAAGATATTTCTTAATTTTGCTTGCTATTTCCTCCTAACCCATTGGTTAAGAGTATGTTTTTTATACAATGAGATATCATTTCACACCTATCAGAATGGCCACTATTAAAAAGACAGAGAACTACAAGTGTTGGAGAGGATGTGG
>JAQZBX010071609.1:0-15208 GCA_029593785.1 Cabassous unicinctus | reverse complement strand
TGATCTCCTGAGGCCCCTCCACACAGGTGATTTAGATAGTTTCTGACTGATTAGTTCATCCTACTAACTGCACTGTGGGATGAGCTGACACTTGGAATTCCCTACTCTGCCACCATCTTGCTCTTGTCCTTGAATTCATTTTTATGCTTTATGTATTATAGATGCTTATACTTTTAACATAAGAAAGTTGGACCTTGGGTACTCTGATGCATAGGAAAAAACAGATGCATTTCCATCCTACTTGGTAATGCTGACAATTTTGAGATACTAAAAGTTCACACAAAATAGATAAAAAGCTTAAAATACAAACTTGAAGACAAACCTTAAAGGATTTCTTTTGTGCATCTCTTGAGAAAGGTGCTGTTTATTATGTTTGAGGATTGCTTTGGTGATGAAAAGCGACAGAATTGGAAAAAGAATGGGAATGATATGGAACTTATGCAGGAGTGTCAACCCTTCCTATGATTTATTTCTTATAGGGGTAGCAGGAAGAGGGGAGGACAAATCGTACTAATATTGCAGTCATATTCACATATCCAATTTCTTTTAATCTTTAAAATGCTATGAGTGAAATCTTAGTGACCTGAATTGAAGCCACAAGAGAAAAAAATGGAAGGGTGAGAGGAAGGAAGAATGTCAGATATTAAAAAATAATGGTCAAGTCTTGAAAACTGATTAGTTATTGGAAGATGAGGATGAAGTGGAGAACAAGTGGAAATTTACAACCATGTAGAAAGGAGGAAAATGGGTCAGGAGAAAGAGGTGTAATGGGCCAGAGGGACGATATTGTGCTTGACAATACAGGCATGTACTCTGAAAGCTAAACCCCAGGTTTTATTGCTAAAAGAGACAAGTTGGAAACAGAGACAGAGAAAAAGAAAGAAGCAAAGCACTTGATTTTATAGAGCACATCATAATTATCTAGAATTATTCTTACTCTAATATAGTTATCAGAAAATTCATTTCCTACTCCTATGGGGCATTTGACAACCTACAGAAAGACAATGTTGAGGTCATCTTGCTGATCTCACTTCATTTAACAAAGCAGCAGGTCAGACCCTAGTAGTGACAGGTGTACTAACATTTGCATTATTAGCAAATAATTACCTTTTTTCCCTTTCTGGTTGGGGGATAACTTCCCAACTTGAAAAGCCATTCTTCTCACTGCTTCCTGTGTTGTTACACTACTGACCTCCATATTAAGTAACAGCTCCATCATTTATCCTAACCCTGATTTAAAGAATACTAGTTTGTTTTTTTTAAAAAACAAAAACAAAAACAAAAAAAACCTTATGATCAATATGCTACCTTAAAATCTCAAATGAAAGGGCTAAATTCAATGCAGAGAATCTCTACCTATATAATAAAAAGGAGACTAATGCTGAGTGGAAACCTTAGCTAAAATGTATTCCAAACCTCTCATTTTATAGGTGGGTAGTCTAAGACTTAAGAATTTTAATATTTTACCCAAGTTATGTAACTAGTTCATGGCAGAACAGAAGCTAAAATTACTTTCTCTGGACAGCCACTCATTCTGACAATTTGTTACCAAACCACTTTATCAAGGAGCTTACAGATGACAACACCATCATCATCACTATTATTATTTATTGCCATTATACTTTTTGCTTGCATACCATATGCTTGTACTGTTCCCCTTCAAGTTCTATCACTTCAACTAGTTCCATACCACATTTTGTATTAATTTGTATACGTTAACTCATTTCATTCTCATAACAAGAGGTAAATTCTATCCTTGCATCTATTTTATAGATAAGGAAACCAAGGCACAGAGAGGTGGATCTTACCCATTTCTCAGGCAGAATAAGGCATAATAATGAACTCCTAGTCTACTGGCTGATGCCTTAATGCAAACCAATTAATTACTACCCATGGTAAGTTTCAGAACAAGTTTTTTTATCATGTGATGTAAAATGCAGTGAATGGATCATCTTACTGGCTGGGGAGACTGTGAAAGTGCCCTTGAATTGTGCCTTGAAGAAAGCATGTGCTTAGCTGAGAAGTGGGGAGAAGCATTCCAGGTCCTGGAGTTGTGAAGATGTGACCAAAATTAGCTCAAATGGTCAAGGTGAGCAATATAAGCTATTTAATGAAAGGGATGAGTCTAGAAACAATTTTGGGTGTTTATGTACTTTCCTTCTTTAAATTCCTGTACCTTGAATTACTTCTGTAACCCTCAAAACACATAAGAAAATTTATACAATGTATAAATAGCTGCTATTGAAAACGGAGTGAGTGAATGAGTGAATATGACTGTATCTGTACTTATCCCTCAGATATTCACAAGATTATGTGTGGGAATATTTTAGTCTAAACAAGGAAAAACCTTGGAATCCTTAAGCTAGTTTATGCATATTAGCCATAAATTATGCATTTCCACTTGGCATCTTTTATTAAATAATTCATCCAGTTTAAATTCTGTCTAAATATCTTTCCCCAATAATTTATAAAATCTCCTGACAGTCACCAAATTCATTTTTTCTTACTCCTTCCCTTTCGCCCTTCCTATTCTTCCCTCCTTTTACTTCTACCCACCTCTCCTCAGCAATAAGAGATAGTAATTGGAGGGGTTGGAGATATACCCAAGATGTTATTAATTTATTCTGTGTTATATAACAGTGTCAGAATAGATAGAACATTTTATATGAGTGAAATACATGATTCATATGTTTAAGCACCCTGGGAAGTTTTCAACAGAGCTCTAATAAGAAAAAAAAAAAAAGAATATAACTCTCCTTCCTTCCTTTCTCTGCCATCTGCTCCCCATTTCCTTTTTACTGATGCTGCTACAGAAAATGAGGAAAACACTTTCTCAACTGAGATCAAGTAGGGCTCTTTGTATTCCACTTTTCTTGTCTTCATAGCACAATTCTAGAGTATGTGTTTTTGGCTTTCATTTTATTTGAGGGGAGGCAGACTTGGTGAATTGGCTGTCAAGAATTTTTCAAAGGAGCTACAGCTTGTGCCATGATAGGAATGAGAGTGCAGGACCCAAATAGTAAATATTTAACAACGGGGAATTCTCCTTCCCTTGCTTGTATTCTGGCACAGATTTGTAATACTAATAATCAGCTTTAATGAATAGATGGCTGTGCCTGAAGTCACGGCCCTCCCAACAACAACAAATTACATGCACATCTTATTAAATTTTTTGCTGCTGATGCCTCTGTAACCTTTTACTGCAAAAATGTACTCATCCTTTGGTATGAGTATAAACTATGCCTGGGACACTGCCTAACTCATCATAGATGCTTAGAAAAACAGTATTTGTTAAATGAATAAATGCATACATAAAGGGAAGCTGAAATTTTCTATATATTTCTGTGAATTTGTATCTCAGTAATTATGTAATAATGATAATGCCAGTATTTATAAGGATGCTAATGTTAATAATAAAAAACCTGCATTTTCTAGTGCTTTGCAATTTGCAATACATTTTCACATATATTGACTCAACTGATTTCCATTGAGAAAAGAAAGAGGAGTTGAATGCACTCATGTTTTCACAGGTGGTTAGTAGTGGTGAATCTCCTCCAGGTGGGTCTCTTTTTCAGTGATTTTACTAGTCATTTAATTATACTAAACTGTGACCATAATGGATTACCTTAAAACTGCAAAATATTTAAGAGTGTGAAGTGTTCATGATATTAAACATGTGAGGCTTTGTTTAAAGAAGGCATTGGGAAGGAAGAAGGTATCATTCTCAAAAATGGTAACTGTCTATTTCTTTGATGTTGTGCAAATACTACAAAAAGCAAACACAGTCTTGAATATCATATATAGTATTATGGGGAACACACTATCAGATGAATATAAGAAAAGTTACATTTGAGAGCAATAATTATGTATTCTAGTGTCTATCTCTGGCAGTTTAATTAATTTATGCTTTGAGAGATCACCTGCTTGCTCTTAAAAGTTTAAAGCAACATTTCCTCAAATGTATAATGCAGGGTGGATATCAGTGCAACCAAATGTGATAGACATGGAGATAAACCCGATAGTCCCCCCTCAAGGAAGGACTTGGTGCTCAGCTGCGGTAAGTGCAGGCAGCAGACTGCTTCAAGCTCCCAGCTCTTTCAGGGTGAGCTTCAGATACCTTGACGGTCTTCCCCACTGGTGACTGAGGGAGGATGAGGATGAAGGCTCCAGAGCAGGCAGGGACACTCTGATGGGCAATACTCACTCCAGAGCTTCTGGAGCCAACCCTGCTCCCCTGCCCTATACCCTGCTTCTCTGGAACCTAATCTCCATCTCAGCATCTACATGTGGAGTGCCCAACCCACACCACCAGAAAAATGACTCTTTATTAAATGTTTGGGAAATTCTGGGTTAAATTAAATCACCCAGATTTTTTTACTTAATAAATTCCTAGAGCCTATAACATGCCTCTATGCATTGTGGATCTTTGTGGCCACACTCCAGTCTGCAGCATTTCCCAAACTTGACAATCAAAATTTCCCCTTTGCAGCATCCCACCAAATGATTGTTCTGCAGAAAAGCTAGGTTAGAGAATGGCATATCCATGGTCCACCATAGGCTGATTTCTCAGCCACAAACTTGGGTAAATATATTTGAATATATTACGTGTCATCGTACCACCTGTGGGGAAATAATTAGTAACAAGTTTTCTTTCTGCCCTGTAAAAACAACTGAATCAAATTTTTAAAATATCTTTTCTTTGCAAGCCTCAGGTATGAAGTATTCATAAGGCCCTTCTTCATCTTATACCTCTCCTTACACATCCAGGGCAAAATTAAAAATTCCCTTCAGGTGCTCCCTCCATCTCACCATTATTAATTTTTTGCCCCATTTTCTTGTCACGTGTCATAACTATTTATCTATCTATCTAATCTATCACCTATATATTATCTATGCATCTGTATATCTGTATATATGTATATGCATGTATAAGTTCATGTATAATTTTTTTTCTTGAACTGTTTGAGAGTAAATTCTCAAATCCTTAAGCTCTTTATCCTTAAATATTTCAATGTATTTCCTAAGAGTAAGCCGGTTCTCCTACATACCCCAGTAAAGTCATCAACTTTGATAAATTTAACATAGATCCAATACGTTTAATCAATCATCTATATTCCAATTTTGTCAATTGATCCTGTAATGTCCTTTTTAGCGTATTTTCCTCCAGTATAAAGATTCAGTCTAGGGTCATGTATGTTTTTAATCATCATGTCTGTTTAGTTTTGTTTGACCTGGAACAGTTCCTCAGTTTCTGTTTTTCTTTTATATCAATGACATTTTTAAAGAACACAATACTTTAAAATATTTTTAGTAGTATATTCCTCATTTAGTTTTGACTGATGTTTTCTCAGATTATTTATTTCCATCTGGACTACTACATAAGTGCTGTCAAGTCCTTTAAGGTATCACATCCATAAATAAGCACATGATATCTTTCTGCCTCTCATTGTTGATGTTAATTTTGTTCACTCAATCCAGGCACTGTTAGTTTGCTCTACTGTTTAGATAATAAGTTTTTCCCTTTCAATTAGTAGACACCATGCAAATATCCTGATCATCATCAAAACTCCCCCTTCTAGATTTAGCATCCATTGATGATTCTTGTCTTAGCCAATCTTTACACGATGGTTGCAAAATAATCATTTTCCACCTCTAGCACTGCTCTCACATTCATTTACCATTCTACTGTAACCATGAGCCCTTCCTTTACCCTTGTTTATTTCTTCATTCACTCGGTCATATCAATATTATTGGTATGGACTCATGCTGACTTCAGTGACTCATTTTATTCCAGTGGTTTCTAATACACTATGTTCCTAACCTCAATTGTCCTAGATTTGGCTAGTATTATAACTCTGGATGTTAAATGTCCTCATTGCTACTGGGGTATCATTGCCTCTAGGTCATTTCATACCTATACAAATGTATACACATACATGCATACATATACATACATACACACACATAGACATATTTTAAAAATCACAGGTCCATACCAACACCTACAATCTAATCTACCCTCACATGGTTTTTCATTACATCCTCCCATTCCATTCTATATTTGCAATTCCCTTCTTCTTCTACAAGAAGAACCTTGGCTCCCAGCAACATCAACATATTTACTCATGCATAATTCTATAATTCATCTAAAATAGTTTCAGAATTGCTTCAGGCACACCGCTATAAGAAAAAATACACCTACCAAATGGAGTTCAGGATTGACTCAGGATCTGGCCAAGACTAAGGGAATATAGGGTAATAATGTGTTCATAAATTACTTGGATTAATTGTTTTCATTTCTTCTTTATTTTTTATTCTTTTTCCAGTCTCTTCCCTTCAGTATGGTTCTATTATTCATTTGAAATGTAGTTTGATTGATTTTCTTCAGTTTCATTTCAGTTTTAATGTTTTCCCCCTTCCTATTCTTGTTGAATTCTTTAAAAAAAATATGTAAGCTATTCACATGCTTCTAAAAGTCAAAACTATACAAACACATGTGAAACCGCCAATTACCAACCCCATTGAAACCTCCACTTACTTACTCACTTTTTAGAGTAGCCCCTTCCTTACTGGTTTGTAGAATTTTCTAGAAACTATCATTCAAATGCCCACCTCTTTATGTTTATTCATAGGGGGGCTTACTGCCTCATGAGAAAAACTACTGCTTCTGAAGCTGGCTCTAAACCAGTTCTAGTAACAGAGCATGCTAGGCCTCAACTTTAGAACCAAGCATAATTGCAACAGAGCATGCTCCATTTAACCCCGCCTTTTCCAAACTGGACTGGCCCATTTCATCCTTAACCATGTCACTCAGTCTCCTTTTCCAAACTAGTTTGGCCCACGTCATCTCACCCCACATTTAGCCTTTCCTTTAAGCCCACATTCCCCAGACAGTATAAAACCCCAGTGCCCATTTTGTTTGGGGAGACTGATCTGAGGCTTGCTTCCAATCTCCTTGCTGGCTGACCATGCAATAAACTATTTTCTCGAAATCCGGGTGACTCAGTAATGGCTTCTGTGTGCATCAGGCAAACAGACCCTCTTGGCAGTATCAATTAGGCCACCAAAAAGGGACAGTCATAAAGATCCCTGCCCAAGGCTCCACAGTCCCTGCAGGACAGAGTTTTCCAGTCATTGATCCTGAGTGGCCGCCTAGACCAGTTAGTCTAGAGGCTCAATGACCAGGACACTCCGGTCCTTGCCAGCACTGCCAACTTTTCAGTGCAGTTCAATTTCAAGAGAAGAAATAGTTCTGGGTAAAGATGTCTTCTGGGTTGGTAATTTTGTTAGGGTGCCTACTCTGGTCTCTGGTCATGGGTTCAAGTCCCACTCTGGTTACTGGGTTAGAATTTGGGTTTGAGTCCCACCTTAGCCCAGCTTGGTTATTGGTTAGGATTGTGAGTTTGAGTCCCACCTTAGCCATTATCAGTTAGAATTATGTCAAATCCCACCTTTGTCCAACCAGATTATTATTGGGTACAGTTCCAGGCATATGAGAGCCAGTTGCCAAAGTTCTCACGTTCTGGCTGTGGGTTTGAGTCTTATTCTGGTTGCCCTCCTACTGATATACCGGTTGTAAAATCTTTTGTTAGCGCACCACATTCTGACTCTCTTTTCCCAGAGCATGTCCACACTGTAACCAAGAAACAAGCTGGTGCTGTCACATTTGCAGAAAAGGTACAAAATTATAGTTTAAACTAATAAGTTTGTATTTCTGTGTTTTTTTGGTTTTGTGTCTGACTCATGGATAAAGATTTTCAGTTGAAACTATAAGCTTTCTATTTGTGTCTGTCTGTTTTATATATATATATATATATTTATTTATATATTTCCTACCTCTGGATGGTAAAGCAAATTAACAAATAAAAAATTCTTAAAAGAGCTCTATTCAAATTACTTAAAGATAAATAAGCACTTATATATATCTAGATATACAAATAGATTAGATATAGATATAGATATAGATATATCAATACTCTGGAGTTCCAGAAATTAAAGAAACTGAATTTCTCATACTTCCAATTCAAAAGGAGTTTTCATAGAATTAAATCGAAATATTTTAAAATCTAAGTGCATTATCATGCTTGAGGGATTGTCTTGAGCTTCTGGCCCTGACTGTTCTGGCCTTCTGGGAGCTGGGGTTTGGGGTGCTAGTGCTTGCGGTTAGTGTGGACAGCCTGGAGCTTCCTGAAGCAGCAAGAATACCCCCACAATGATCTATTCGTCTAAGAAAGCAAAAAGCCTTTCAATGTGACTTTTAAGGCTGACCCAGGAAACAGCAGAGGCTTCTCCAACTGTCCATGTCAATAGTTAGGTAAATAGATCTGATAATTGGGAATACTTAGAAATGGGGACATAAGGGCTCTAATAAATACTAAGGCCACCTTATTTATTTTAAATAAACCTTCATTAACCTTTCTCTCAGAATACAGAAACAATTCAAATGGTGGGTCTACATACTGAGCCAGTTAGGGAAGCAGTAGGGGAAGTACGGGTTTTGTTTGGAGCTCTTTATAATAATCCTGAGGTTTGAAGGATATAAGCACAATGAAAATGTTGCAAAATATAATTTGTCCTGTAAAAGGGTTCCTTACTTATTGTGGAGTTTCAAGGGAATTCCCAATTTGGAATTATTTTTCCTCTAATAATACTTTTGCGATGGTAGCCATAGTAGCAAGGGGGTAATTAAATACAATTGCCAAATTGCAAAAGTTCCAGTAAGCAAAGAAAAATGTCGTTGAGAGCAATAGAAGAGTTTTCCTGGATTATGCTTAAGACAAATTATACAATTGTAGTATATTTCCCATAGCCTGACAATTATTGTGCTTTTGAGTTTGGTTGTTCATAATTTTGAAATGTTATGAAAACAAAGAAGGTTTTAACCTGAAATGGAGGAAAAATAGAAAAACACTGGCTGCATTTGTAAACCTGCAATTAAATCATGGCTTAGCCATAATAATAAATTAGATCTCCCTACTTGTCTCTAGAAAACTGTTTTGGAAATTATTCATCATATATCTCACAGGAATACTTATAAAATGGTAAACTGAGAAAAACACTATTTCTGAAAAGTATCCCCTAAAACAGCTATGTCTTCTGAGATATCAGTGTTTAATACAATAAAAAACTTACTATTTTATTTTACTTAGGTATGTTCTTCATAAATTTATGTAGGTTTACTAATAAATAAGCTAATATTTTATTTGTTAGAGCTTTAAAATGATGTGAAATGTCAATTTGTGCTTAACAAAATTGAGTTATTACTTTGAAAAACTTTAAGAATACTTGTGTTATGCAGGATGTTTGAAGATGATTCAAAGATTCTTTTTGGTAACTTAAGGTATGTAGATTTGAGGTATATAAAGAATTCAGGATGTGCTTTGTTAAGGAAAAGGGGTGTGGTTTAGTTTTATAATGAAATGACTGGTTTTCCCAAAATGAGAAACACAAATGTGTAGTACAAAACCTAAATGACTTTTATTTGTCACAGTCAATGCTGGCTAAGATTTGCTAGGCTTATATATAATTTTTAAGGGCTTTCACATTGTTTTACTCTGATGCTTCTCTAAAACAATTGCATGAAGTCAGCTACAAGTTAGAGCTTCATCTTCAACAAGGAGGGACTTTAAAAACAAAGAAATGGGGAGCAGATGTGGCTCAGCCCGTTGGGCACTCACCTCTCATGTGGGAGGTCCTGGGTTTGGTTCCCGGTGCTTCCTGGAGAAGGCGTGCAAACAAATAATGAGCAGACAGATGAGTGAACTATTTGGGGAAGGGGTAGGGGTATAAATAAAGTAAATTTAAAAAAAGTATTTTAAAAAAAGATATATAAATAGAAGGACAATTCATCAAAATAATAAAAGGCAAATTTGAAAAACCCACAGACAACATTGTATTCAGTGGGAAAAAGTTGAAAGCTTTCCCTCTAAGTTCCAGAACAAGACAAGGATACCCACTGTCACCATTATTATTCAATATAGTGCTAGAAGTTTTAGCTACAGCAATTAGGTGAGATAAAGAAATAAAAGGAACCCAAATAGGAAAGGAAGAAGTAAAAAAAAAGAAAAGAAAGAAGAAAGCCTAATATATAGATTATTTTCTACCTGATAAAAGTGTAAAGGTGAGACAACAAAATTACTGTGGTCTCTGGCTCATGACCTCAATAAAAGTTAATTGTCAAATGATTTTATTTTTGGAAATCTTCTCATTTGGAAAATGTGAATAAGGGAATTAGGGCCTAGATTGTAAATTCTTGTAGCAGTAACATTTGTTTCTGGGTTTTGGTTATCATTTCTAAATTTTGGGGTGCTTTGCTCCATGTATATGTGAACCGGTAGCTCCCTGGAACTTTGGCCATGTATGTGCTACTTGAGGCTCAGAGCTGGAGTTTTCCAGCTCTGAAGGTACTGAAGGAGCAGCATTACTCCTGTAGTAGTTGTGGAAGAAGCTGAAAAAGGGATCAGACTTCAATTGTGGATGTGCATGGGGATGATCTGGTTAGGGCTAAGATGAATTGAAATACAGGGTAAAGTATACTATTCTCTGTATTTTAGGACTTTAATTTCTGTGACCAAAGAAAAGAGTTATTGCGTACTATCTGATTTAACTTGTCTGGTCAGTTTACTTAGATAGCCTAACTCAGCTTTATTTGACTTGGAACTTAGAATAGGGACTAAGATCATGGTATTCTGTACAGGTTGATGTAACACCCTGGTGCATTTCAGAGTGTTTTGGGTAAAAAGGAAAAAGTATTTGCAAGGTTGGGCCTGGGGATGGAAAGCATGGAACTGTGAAACCTCCCTACCTGGGATAGGGGCTCCCAAAAGGGCTGAAAGAAGTAAACAAGGAACTTTGCAAGGCCTCAAGCTAAGATCTATTCCTTTTTGGAAAACAAAGTATCCCCATCTGAACTTATAACAGGGAGACCTATGAAAATAAACTCTGGAATATATGAGCCCTCCTCATAAAAGGAACTACACTGAAAAGCCAAGCCCTTGATCCTGAAGCTTGCACTTATGAAACTTATTTCTGTAACGATGAAACTAAATTTAATTATAGTTAATGCCTAAAAGTCACTCCCTGATGAAAAACCTCCCGGTTGCTCAATTGTGGCCTCTCTCTCTAAGCCAAACTCTGCAAAAACACTCACTACCTTCCCCCTATGTGGGACGTGACTCCCAGGGATGAGCTTCCCTAGCATTGAGGGATTAATATTAAATTTTTGTCAATGATGCTTTCAGAGAAGGATCTTAATTGAAAGGGGTAAATGTTAAAACAAACTAGAGTTTCCATAGCTGAGAGATTTCAAATGGAGTTGGGAGATCATTCTGGAGGTTGCTCTGATGCGGGTTTCGACCAGATACTGCAGCGAGCCACAGTGTGCAAGGCCTCCAGAAGCAATGCTCTTGAAAACCTGAAGGACATCCAGACACTCAAAACCAGCCACATGACTACATGGAATCAACATGGGCCCAAGTTTGTGTCCCACTAGGGTCCATGTTTTTCTGTGTTTGGATGACCAGAGACTATAGAATAGACATTGCCACTACAGATATCTGGGTTTTAACTCCTACTACTCTTCTCCTAGTCTTCTGAGCTCTGACAAAAACATGCATTAGGCTTAATTTTTGCCAGTATATTTGCTACTTTAGGATTCAAAGCCTCATGAGGGAAATTTGTCTGTCATAATATAATTATACATAACCTCACTCTAGTCATAGAAAACTTAACTGTCTCCATGGCCACAAGCATTGCATATCTGTGAAAAAATCCTTGAACAATTTTCCTTTTAAAGGTTTTGAAGAAGGCATCTTTGACACCCAGGTTGTCATGGACAATCAGATAGCCTCAGACTACATTGTGTGCAAATACTAATGCCTGTTAACCCTATTCATGTCAATGTGAACACTTCATATTTCTAGTAGAGTGCTGAAAAATATGTTTCTTTTCAGATTAATCAAGGAAGACTCCTTAGAGAAAGAAGAATATCAGGAGTTTCTCAAATGTAGAAAACAAAATGTGTGTGTGCCTGTAAGTGTGTGAGTGATATGCACACAAACTAAAAGTGTCTGCATTTTGTGAAAAAAGAAAAAATTCCTGAGGGAGTTTTTGTGTGCCTCCTTTATGTAAGTCATGACAGCAGATGCATTCATAGGTGGTCACATTTAATTGCCACCACAGGCCTACAAGGTAGGTGCTGCTATTACCTTTTGACAGAGGAAGATACCAAGATTTAGGAGATTAAATAGATTTCCCCAGTCACTGGTTAAATTTAAGAATCTACTTTAATACGAGACTAAATTCTTATCAGAAATAAAATCATGGTAACTAGACCCAGGGAAATCTGTATTTTGTTTGAGAGAATTAGGAATAGTATAGGTTTGCCCATGAAGATTGAAACTAGATTAGTTCATTAATTCAAATATTCAGAAGGGAGGTCTTTTTAAAAAATATATTTTTATTAGATAAGTGTTTTGTTTTTAATATGTTTTTATTATAGATGTTGTGACTTACAAAACAATCATGCACATGTGTGGAATTCCCATACAATACCCCTCCACCAACACACTAAATTGCTGTGGAATATTTGTTACAGATTATGAGATAATATCTTCAGACTTTTACCAATAACTATGCTCTATAGCATTCATTTGGTGTATTTTTTCCATACACCCTGATTATTAACACAGTACATGTTTGGCATCAATGAAAGAATATTACAGTATTGCTGTTAATTAAAATACATATGTTACATTAATTGCATTTTTCCCATGCTTCTCCACATTCTTACCACCTTGCAATAATGATGTATATTTGTTCTAGTTCATAGAAGGTCATTCTTGTGTTTGCACTATTAACCACAATTCTTACCTACATCTGGCTTCACTATGTTATTCAAGCTCTAGATTATTCTCTAGCTTTCTTTAAAGTGACATTTGCATCCCTAGACTACCCTTTACAGCCACAATCCCATTTATAATCCAGCTGCATTAGTTCTACTCACTATAATGTGTTACCATCAACTCTATCCATTTCCACACTTTTACAGTCATATTAATTAAAACTTCCACATACATTAAGCATCAGTAAACCTTTTCAGCCCTCCTCTTATCTCCTAATAACCTATACTGTAGGTATTAACTCCATACATTTATTCTTTTTATTTAGTTCATATTAGTGAGACCATGTAATATTTGTCCTTTTGTGCCTGGTTTATTTCACTTAACATAATGTCTTCAAGGTCCACCCATGTTATCATATGTGTCCAAATTTCATTTCTTCTTACAGAAGCATAGTATTCCATAGCATGAATATACCACATTTTGTTTATCCATTCATTGGTTGATAGATACTTGGGTTGTTTCAATCTTTTGAAAATTGTGAATAATGCCACTATGAACATTGGTGTGCAAATGTCTGTTTGTGTGACAGTTTTCAGTTCTTCTGAATATGCTCCTAAAGGAATTGCTGGGTCATATCACAGTTCTATTTTTAGCTTTCCAAGAAACCGCCAAAATGTCTTTCACACCCGAAAAAAACTATATATCTCCATGCTCATCTCACTTTAAACACTGCTAATTATAACATTTACCAGAGGTTGCACCATTTTACAATCCCAACAACAGTAAAGGAGTGTTCCTATTTCTCCACATCCTCTCCAGCACTTATTGTTTTCCATTTTTAAAATAATGGCCGTTCTCTGAGGTGTGAGAGGATATCTCATTGTCATTTTGAATTACATTTCCCTAATAGCTAGTATAGAACATTTTTTTATGTGCTTTTTGGCCATTTGTATTTCCTCTTTGGAGAAATGTCTATTTAAGTCTTCTGTCCATTTTTTAATTGGGTTGCTTGCTCTTTTATAGTTGAGTTGTTTGATCTCTTTATATAGAATGGAAATCAAATCCTTATCAGATATGTGGTTTCCAAATATTTTCTCCCATTGAGTGGGCTTCATTTTCATATTCTGGATGAAGTCCTTTGAACCAAAAAAGTGTTTAAGTTTGAGGAGATCCCATTTATCCATGTTTTGTTTTGTTACTTGTGCTTTCGGTGTAAAATTTAAGAATCCACCACCAACCACCAGGTCTTGAAGATGTTTCTCTACATTTTCTTCTAGGAGCTTTATGGTTTATATATTTTATAGTTAGGTCTTTGATCCATTTTGAGTTAATTTTTGTATAAGGTGTGAGATAGGGGTCCTCTTTCTTTCTTTTGGCTATGGATATCAAAAAAATGGATATCCAGCACCATTTTTTGAATAGATGATTCTGCCCCAATTGGGTGGGTTTGACAGGCTTGTCAAAAATCACTTGACCATAGATGTAAGGGTCTGTCTCTGAACCATTAATTTGGTTCTATTGGTCTACGTGTCTATCTTTAAGCTAGTACCATGCAGTTTTTACCACTGTGCCTAGGTAATATGATTCAAAGTCCAGAAGTGCGTGTCCTCCAACTTTACTCTTCCTTTTTAAGATGTTTCTGGCTATTCGGGGTCCCTTACCCTTCCAGATAAATTTGATAATTGGGTTTTCCATTACTTTAAAAAATGTTGGTGGGATTTTTATTGGGATTGAAGTGAATCTGTATATCAATATGGGTAGAATTGATGTCTTACAGATTTTTAGGCTTCCAATCCCTGAGCACAGAATGTTCTTCCATTTAATTAAGTCTTTTTTTTTTCTTTTAGCAATGCATTGTAGTTTTCTGAATATGGTGCTTTATGTCCTTGGTTAAGTTTATTCCAAAATATTTGATTCTTTTAGTTGCTACTGTAAAGGAATTTTTTTCCTGACTTCCTCTTCAGATTGTACAATACTAGTGTTTAGAAACACTACTGATTTTTGCATATTAATTTTGTATCTTGCCACTCTGCTGAAATTGTTTATTGGCTCTAGAAGCTTTGTTGTAGATTTTTCAGGAATTTCTAGGTATAGGATGATATCTGCGAATAGCTAAAGTTTTACTTTTTCTTTTCCAGTTTGGATTCCTTTCTTTCTTTTTCTTGCCTGAGTGCTTTAACTAGAACCTCTAGCACTATATTGAACAACAGTGGTGACAGTGGGCATCCTTGTCTGTTTCCTTATCTCAACGGTAAAGCTTTCAGGATTTCCTGATTGAATAAAATGTTAGCTGTGGGTTTTTCATATATGGCCTTTATCTTGTTGAGAAAATTTCCTTCAATTCCTATCTTTTGGAGAATTTTTAT
>JAQZBX010071608.1:0-15208 GCA_029593785.1 Cabassous unicinctus | reverse complement strand
ATGTCAAGGGTCCCGTGACTGTGGACAATCCCAGAAATATTGTTGGATGTCACCAGCATCATGAGTAGATGGAGAGAAGCTGCTTCTTAACCATTCCTCAGGAAAACCACCCAAACAGAAACATTTTTATAAACCTACATTTGAGGAATCAAAGGCTTTGTCCATCCCAAGTTTAAAGAGAACACTGGGTTCCTTCCATGCCCCATCTTCTCCATTTTCCTTAAATGATGACCAGAAAACACACACACACACAAGTATGATTTTGAAATAAAAATGAGTTACTGAGTCAGGATATAATCCATATAATGGGATGTGCATCCTCCCTACGGGAGACCCAGCAACTCTGAGTGTCAGCTTGTTCTTCCCAGTATCTAATCTCATTCCCAGATGCTGTCATGGGAGCAAACTGGTGAGCACCATTTATTCAAACCCACTGTATGCAGGAATTCCTACCAGGTATGTGCAAAACAAGAACAAAATAGTCCGTGGGAGGTTTCAACACAGACTGATAAACACACACCTGTGGTTCTTAATTATCAGGATGCAGCATGGCCCAGAAAGTCCCAAACCCTTTAACTTGGTGTAAAAGTCAGAAAAATGTGGTAGAATATGGGTCTCTAAGTACTGTGTTTAAGAAAAGAACAAAAATCTAATTAGAACTCACATGGTCTCATGAGTGTTGCCTTCAAAGCAGACCCTCAGAAGAGCTTGTGCTCAATTCCAAGGAGGCTGCCATTGCAGGCCATTAAAAACCACTTCCCCTGGGGGGTCTCCAGGGGCCCAGCCCTGCAGTCAAGGGAAGAGGGACTCCTCTTCCCACATCACCCCCTCCTGCCTGGGCTCATAGCATAGTGACGTTCTGTTCTCACAGTCAGTTGTGGTGGTGGAATTCCGGGCCACTCATCCCTTGTGTAGCTCCTGCTCCTCGGGTTCTACCATTCATCCCCAGAGGATCCTGCAGACGATTGTCCTCCATAGCCACTCTGCCTCAGTGCCACCCAGGCCCTGCCCCTCAACCCTCTGACCCTCCGGGGAAGCTGCTCCTCCATCACCTGCCCAGATCTAGTGGGTGGGGCAGGACATGGACACATGGGCAAATCCTCACCAGGTGGATGGCAGGTGGCCACACATACACCCCCACCGCTTCCCCTCCCATGCCCACAGCAAAGCCGGTCCATGCCTATTGGTGACCTTGGGTATAGCCTGGTAAAAGACTTGGGCAAAGTATACTGGCTGCAGGTGGCCATGTGTCTTGAAGAATCAGAAACCGTCTGTGGAATTGTGCTTATGCTTCCTGTCTTTGAACTTGGCCTCTGGAGCTAGACCCCTGGTGCAGGGCTTAGGCGTTGAGATTTGAAGAATTGACCTTCTGGTATCCCTGGGGTAGCTCAGGCAATATCTGCCCTTGCTCCGTGTCTGTCCAGTGAGCCTCACCACATTCCAGGGCATTCCATATGGCCAGCATTAGGTGGTCAGCAGGTGGAAGCCTGGAGACCCCACACCCACACTGTGCAGGTGAGGGCACTGAGAGGCAAAGAGGATCACTGAAGGTCCTAAGACCTCTTAGCTGGAGGGGGCAATGCCAGGACGAGAACACAGGTCTTCAGGTCTTCCGGCCTTCCTTCCCAGACAGTGCAATGCTGTGTGGGTGCCGTGGGGCTGGAGCGTCTGGATGGAATGTGCCTCCACCCAGCGGCCTCCAGGGGGCTGCCTGCCCACTTCCCCAGGAGGCCCCAGACTCTGTCATACAGGTCACAAAGATAGCTGCTTTCCTGATCTTTGAATTTCTGTTGATGAGAAACAATGGAAGCCTCCTGCCTGATAACACATTCACAGGGTCAGCCATCCCAGAAGCATGACTCCTTAAGATCAGAGTCTTTGCTTTCCAAAGGCATGATTCATTAACAGTGGTTTTTCAGGCTTCCGAAGCACTTCATACAAATTTGTTGAATTACTAAAAACATTTATTTGCTAAATGTGATAAGGAATCCTGGATTGGATCCTGGAACAAGAAAAGGACATTAGTGGGAAAAGTAGTGAAACCCAAATAAAATCTGAAATTGACTTAATAGTAATGTACCAATGTGAACTTCTTACTTTTGACAAATGTACCACAATGATGTAAGACATAAACTTTAAGTTAGGGGGAACTGGGTGAAGGCTACACAGGAACCCTCTTTTCTATCTTTGCAACTTCTATAAATCTAAAACTGCTCTAAAATAAAAAGTTTAAAACATTTATTTGGTAGCGCTTCCTCAGCTCTGGCTGCCTATTCAATCTCCCTCAATCTGGTCCTTCCTTTCTCTCCCAAGAAAAGAATAGGTGACACGATTCCCTTCTGCTGCATTGGCATGTGCTCCCAAAGACTTGCTCCAACAAGGAGAGTGATGCGAACTCTCTGGAGAGAAAGCAAGAGTCCACACTCATCACAAAAATGAGACTAGGGAGCTGCAGTTTCTCCTCCATGTCAGGCAGGAGTGCTGGGGGCTGCACCCTGGGAGGAGTCACAGCTTCCCTGGTCGGCTGAACCTCTGTGTCAAACGGAGAGGAAGCCCTGAACCTCACCCACTGGTCGCTGGGGGACCTCCTCATGGTAAAGACACTTTAGAAGACCAAATGAAAACCTGGAAACTAAGAAAAAAGGATTTATGATTCAAAAGGAAAAAGAAAGGAGAGGAAGCAGGGGAAAAAAAATGCCTAAAGCACTTGGTGGATTATGGAAAGGCAGGCAAGTGCTATCTCTGGAGCCTGGCCACCTGCCTTCCCCTCCCTCTCCACCTGCCTTTCACCTCCTGCTCCTTCCTGTCTCAGGGATGGTGAATAATGTCAGAAATGCCAGGAATTAATCGTGATCAGCAGCTATGCGGAGCCTCTCTGGGTGTGTTGGGGTGGGGGCTGCCCTCCAGCTCTGCGCCTGTATGTTGAAGCGGTTCAGCGGCTGGGAGCCAGGAGGCAGTGTGCTTGGGGATCACAGAACAAATGAGGCACGAAATGTCGAGCACTTACTAAGCAGCTACTTTGTGCCAGTAACTGTGTGGGCTGTTGGGAACAGAGCTGTGGCAAAGCGGACAAGTTCCTGCCAGCATCATCCTAGAGCAGTGGTTCTCAAAGTGTGGCCCCTGGACAAGTGGCATCAGCATCACCTGGGAACTTAAGAGAAATGTAAGTTGAATCAGAAACTCTGGGGACGTGGCCAGAAATCTGTGCTTTAACAAGATCTCCAGGAGATTCTTAGGTGCGCTAAAGCTTGAGCCGCCCTGCCCTAGACAACACTCCCGGCATGGAGTGTTCCGTGTACAGAAATGAGGGGCAGTGGAGTTGCACAAAGGAGTTGTGCAGTTGCACAAAGGCGGACTCTGTGCGGGCCCAGCTTCTCCTCCCTCCTCACTGGCTCCAGAACCAAGAGCTGCTAAAATGCACAAAACAGATAACTGGCTCTAGAAACCCAGAGCTCTCCCAGGCAGAATAACGATGATGATAATGATGATGATGATGATGATGATACCGCCTGCTATGTGCTACCCACTGCTCCAGGTGCTTCCCTTGGATTAGCTCAGCTCATTTAATCCTCACAGCCATCAAAAGCAGGTACTGTTATTATCATCTCCATTTTACTGATGGAAATGGAGGCTTAGAAAGATTATGGATCTTAGAGGGTATATGCCAAATGCATGGTGTAGATGAGGTTATGTTAAATTGGGTAAAGCAAGAATCACCTGGGTATGTGGGACGGGTTGGGCCAGATGCCATGGTGGCAGGAGGGAGGTCCTGGGGTGAGTGCAGGTAACATGAGGAATAGAAGAGAAAGGCTGTCCAAATTTTCCTGCCTTTCATGCCTCCTCTGGTTTTCCAGAATGCCTCTGGGCAGCAGGCCTTGCCCAAAGGCTCCCACCATTAAGTCCCTTCCTCCTGAACATCAGTGCTGGGGGTTCTCCACCTGTTTATTTGGGAGCTTGGAGCCAAGCTCCAGGCCAAACCATGGATTCCTACTTAAAGAGGCCTTAAAACATTGGGAGTCATTTTCCCTGACCATTGGCTTGGTCCAAATGGCCAGGAGAGCTGGAGTTCCCAGTGAGGAGTGGGGAACTGTTGGGCCAGGCGGTGAGGACACCCGGTTCCCTATAACCAGGGGCCTTAGTCTGGCTAGCCTCTAATGCTGGGCCTGGGGGAGGAGGTTGGATGCCCCAGAGGCCCCGGCTTGTTCCCTGACCTGCCTCAACCCTGGGGCAACCGTAGAGAAGGCCCATCCCTGCAGCGTCTGGTTGTTTGGAATCATGCCCTCAGGTTGAGCACCCAACGGCAGGGGTCTTCACCTGCACCCCCAATCCCTCCCCAAGAGCCTGAGAGTTCTCCAGTTTTATGAGACAATGAAGGCTGTGGGACCCAAGAGATGAGAGCGCGAGGGATAAGGGTGGGGCCACAGGACTGGCGCAAAGAAGGCAGAACCTCTGAGAGCCTGGCGTTAAGCCCTGTGGCCCTCAGCACTTTCCCAGGACCGATTTAGCTCCCTTAGGTGATCCTTTGGGATAATGGGTGGGAATAACAGTGCTGTGTGTCATGAATTTGATTGAAAATTTCAAAATTGAGTAGTTTGCAAGGAAGGGAGTGGTAATTTGAAAGTGAACAAGAGTGGAAGGAGTAGGTATCTGCAGGGGCCCGGCCTGTGTTGCCTGCTGAGGTACCCCCAGCGCACAGCCACTTGGAGCCCCGAAAACCACGTGGCCTGCATGCCCAGAGGGTGCTGGCTCTCCAGGAACTCGGGATCCATGGCGACAGTGAGCACAGTAGGAGGCAGGGGGAGCTGAGGGCAAGCATGCGTGCAGAGGTGGCGGCCCCCTGGGGAGGAAGAGGGCTCACTCTGAACCTAGGGGCTTGGAGGGCGGACAGACATCCCACTGGATGAAAGCACAGCAGGGGAGGCCTCCAGGCAGGGGCGTCTGCCTGGGAAGCGCGGGGAGGCACGCATGGACACATGGACGCGTGGACGCGGAGAGGGGCGAGCCACCCCGCGGCACCCCGCCCCCTGAGCCCTGGGCATGGGGGAGGAGGGGGTGCTGCGGGCACCCGCATATGTTTCCCGTCTGCCGCGGCTTTCACGGGGTCATTAACTGCAGCAGGGGAAACACCTGCCCCCGACCGGTGCCAGCTTTTTTATGTTGTCTTCATTGCTTCGTGCTTATCTCATTTATGATTATAGAAAAGATTCTTGGCAGCTGTCATCAAATCTAGCAGTGCCTTTTATGTCCCTCATATATCCTAAATGTGTCAGTAATTCCACACTGCACATTTATGCATTTCTTTCACCTGCAATAAAATTTTAGAAAAATGTAACTTCAATAGAAATGCCTGTGAGGACAATAAAGAGCATCAGCAAGCACCCGTCCATGCTTGTGGTAGGTGTGTACACACGCAAATAGCATGGATTCAATGGTCAGGGCCTCAAAGAAATCAGGGGGGTGAGGGGGAAATCAGGCTGTGGGGATGTAGAGATTTACAGGCACTTAGTGTGTGCGACTGGGCTGGGCTGGGGTTTCTCAGGGTATCAACCAAGGCACATCATACGTGATGCGTTTACGTTACTGCCTCTCTCGGGGTTGTGGATCACCGTGGTTTGTCTTCTTGGCTGTTGACTCCATGTCTCTGTCACCTTCCTGTTGGGGCTTCGACTCCAGTCCTTCTCTGGAAGCTGGGACTCACTGCCTCACCTCAGGCACTCAGACCAGCCCCTCTGAGGTTCCTCCCGGGCTGTCCCCTGAGTCTCCATCTCTACCCTGCTACCCTCTCTGGGGCCCCAGCTCATCTGCACTTGAAGCCTTGCCCTGGCTTCCGTACCCAGGCCTCGTGGAATTGGAGCAGAACTCCGGAGCCCGGCCCTCCCTGTGCCTGCTTTGCCTGATCAGCTTCTCTGATGCGGGATCCACGGCTGCCCGCATCTGCTCCTGGGTTTCCCAGCCTTCCAGGTCATCCTAGTTGCCTGCTCGACTTCCCGACAGCCTGCATTCCAGATCCCCCATCGCCCGCAGGGGAAGGCTTGTTGCCTGCCCAGCTCCCTTGACTGGTCCTGATCTTAGGATTCCTGTGGGCCCCACGTGGCCCATCTCAGGGCCAACAGAGGCCTGTTTGTGAATGCCCCTGCACCTGGGCAAGCCACTAATAAATTCATTTAGGGACAGATGCATTATCCATCAGCAGGCTTTGTTGAGCACTTACGGTGTAGCTGGCCTTGTGAAGGGTGGTGGATACGAGATATACAGACACCTTCTTGCTCTCAAAGCATGAAGTGCAGTCCAGCCCAGTGGTTCTCAGCTTTTATTTGTGGCAGATGGTGTTCATGGGGAATGCATGTACCCACAGGAGTGCCCACTGTTATGTGCAATTCCCAGGACCTATGAAAGCCCTTGGTAAGAAACCCTGAATATCCGAGCCACCTGCACACAGAGAAAGTGCTTGTGCAAGTTCAAGTGAAATCAGAAAGTTTCCCTGTGCCATTTAAATTTTCAGGGACCATTCAACCTCAGCAGCCCCAGAAGCCACTCAGAAGTCCACTCAGAGTCTTGCCGAACTTGGAATGTGGACAGCTTCTTTGAATAGAGACTGAGTTCAAACCAGCCTTTGTCCACTGCAGCCTATACCTGTGTACACAGCATACCTGGACTCTTCCCACAAAGCTAGAAGCTGGGGTTCTGCAGAGACTGAGAGGACAACAGGTGGGAATAGTGCCTGGGGCTCAGGAGATGCTTCATCCCCTTTCCTCCTTTTAGCTCCTGGTAATGGGGTTCGGTCAAGGTAAAAACCTTCTGTCCTGAGTGCAGCTCCCTCCCTCATCAGCAGTGCTTGGTGAGACCCCAGCATTAGTGAAGGAGGATGGCTCTTGGGGAGGGCCCAGGGCAGACCTGGAAGATTCCAAAGGTCACAGCAGCTTTAGGACCTCGGCCTTCCTGGTCCTTGCAGCTACAGCTCCATCCCAGTGTGTGTGGGGGGGTGGGGGGGGAGTGAGAGTGGTGGGTGAGCTGTCAGGCAGAATGCCAGAGCGCCACCCCCAAATGCTGGTAAAAGTTGGAGGCTACTGCAGCCTTCAAGTCTCCAAATGGGGCAGTGCCCATGCTGTGAAGTCTTCTAGGTCTGAGTAAAATTAAAAGTGAGTCAGAGACAAGCCCTCAAACCTGCTTTAGAGGCTCCAGAATTGGGTTCAGGGAACTCTTAGAAACAGTCAGTTGTTAAGGCTCATCCCCTGTGACATCTGCTGAGACTGGATATTTAAGTTCTGGCTAGAAGAGGTGTCCCAGGAATAAGCAATGTCTAGCCTATAGTAGGAACTGCTCCCCGGGGCCTTGGGGTCCAAGCCAGACCCTGTACAACCTGTGCCACTGGGCAAAGGACCTAATGGTCCCTTAAGGAAGATGAGAGCAGCCTATGCCTAGTTTTGGGGCTATGGCCAGTTTCTCTGAGCAGTTGGCCCAGGGAGCACCTGTGGCCAAAACCTAAGTCTCTCTTCAAATACATCCTTCGGTCAGTGCCTGGGGCCCCCACACTGTGGGGAAGGCACCCATAGCCCCGTGGAAATTCAGAGAGCCAGGGTAACAGGACTGGCCTTGTTCTTGGGAAAGAAGCCAGATACAACTGCAAAAGAAAAATGCCCCCCACCTCCAACCGGCCTCAGCCAATGCCTCGGCTGTTGAGGGAGATGGAGACTCTCCCCCTGCAAGGTGCTTCTCTGGGAAGCTTGATGGCAGGGCCCAAGGACACCCTCTGGGCCCCCAGGGGAGGAGGCCTCTGAGGTTATGTCCTGACTGGCTGGCTCTGTGGACGGGAGGGACCAAATCTTTGGCATCGATGGGCTTGATTCAGTGGTGCTCCATGAGGTAGGGAGGGTGGTGCTGGGGTGTCTCTGCAGTCCCCTCTGCTCCCCATCTTTTTTGATGGAGTTTGGGACCTCACCACTCCTCAGTGACCCGTCTGGCTGCCGGGCCCTTCATTCTCCTTAGTGTAAAAGCTGACCCAGGTCAGGGAGGTCTACACTGGTACCTGCTTTCACCTGAAGCCCCGGCTGAGGCCTCCCTTCCGGAGCCCCCCTCCTGGAGCCCCAGAATGAATGGCCTCACTGTGCTTTCTTACTGTACAGAGCAATTGATTCATTCTCAGGGCGAGTATGTAGCAAGGAGAGACCCGTTGACAGGCTGTGCACGGAGCCCCAGTGGGTCGTCCTTTGAAGTTGTTTTTATTTGGCTTATTTTTATTTTTAATGGGACATGGTAGAATACTAGGGGGTGAGAGAAGATATCCAGGCACCAAGCTTCCAAAAAGATATCTCTTTTGAAAGGAGCCTTATGGGTAGAGCCCCCCTCCCCCAATCAACCAACAAGCAGGTCTTTATTAAACAATGATGTGTTCCAAGCTCTGTGCGAGGCCTTTTGCGCAGACACAGCAAGAGAAGACACGGTTTCAGGCTTCCAAAAAGTTTGCAGTCCACATGGGTGAGGGTGGATGGAGGGGAGAAGGGGGTGCAAGACTCACATAATCCATGAAACAATTCAAAGCATTACAAAATGTAACAGAATTGCCACACAGTACAGGACAGGCTGTCAGCAGAAATTAGGAGGAAGAGTTGTGTGGACTGAGGTGATGGACACTTTAGGATGGACGTGGGACTCTGGCTTGACCTTAAATATATATATATTTATAGAGAGAGAATTAATTAGCCAACAAGAATGTATTGAGTAACATAAAGACCATGTGGCTAAAGCTTAACCCAAGTCATAAGGCTTAAGTTTTATTGCCAGTAAAAGACACAGGACATGTATATATAAAATGAGACACAAAGAAACAACAGGCAAACGAGACGTGTGTGTGTGTGTGTGTGTGCGCATTACGCACTTGACTCCTTCATTTCCCATTTACCTTTTCAATCACAAATTCACATCAACGTGGAGGGACCACCCTGTGCTGGGCCCTTTGTGCTGTGGCTAAACAGGCAGCAGCAATTGGGAAACCAAACATTTAGAAGCAAGGGAATCAGACAAGGTGCAGTGTGGGCAGGGCAGGTGTGGGGGACGTTGCATTCTGAGAGCCGTGTGGGTTTGGATTGGCTGGGGGAGGGGAGATATAAACATCATTAATATTGAAATTGGACAGACTAAGGGACCAAATGTGGAAAACATGAAGAAAGAAATTAAGACACACATAAGACTAAGGTTGAGAGGGCTGCTCCCCTCCCTGCGCTCTGGGACACGCTGGCATGGGTTGTTCACAGCCCTGCACATCTGTTCCCTTCCCAGAGCAGGCCTCCTCTAAAGGTAGGGGCTCTACTTAATCATCTAAGTCAGCGCTGTCCAATAGAAATGCAATGCAAGCCACACGTGTAACAGACTTCTCTAATAGCCACAGTAACAAAAGTAAAAAGAAACAGGTGAAATTAAGTTTAATAATATAGTTTATTTAGCCAATAGACCCAAAATATTATTTCAACATGTGCTCGATATTAATGAGCTATTTTACACTCTTTCTTTGTACTGTCTTTGCAATCGTGGTGTGTATTATCCTTACAGCACATCTCAGTTTAGTCACAACGCAAGTGCTCATTAGCCACATGTGGCTTAGTAGCTACCGTATTGGGCAGCACAACTCTATGTGTGCCTCGCAACACCTCATACCCCTTAGACACACACACACATGCATACACTTCTTCCATGCCTAGGTGCCCAAGAGACAGATGTTAAGTACATTGGTGCTTTTGTACTGGCCTGGAAAGTCAAAATATCAGGGAGGCAAGTGGGTTGAATGGGATGAAAGAAATGTGTGTAGGTGGGTAGGAAGGTAAGTGACTGGCAGGAAAACAGGAGACTATGGCAGGGCTAGCTCTGTCTTTTAAAGGCCTCCAAAGAAAGTGCCTAGGAATTTAGGTAGCGATAGTAGTTGAAATCCTTTTCTAACATATCCTTTCTCTTTTGACACTGAGTCCACCAACCAATGACTCTGTAAGTCTACTGAGCACCTACTGTATACTCAGCGCTGTTCCAGGTGTTGAGTGGTAAAAGAAACACCTTGGGAGATAAGATAAAAGAACTTGATAAAACAGCTGCAGGGAAGGCCATACGTGGAAAGTGTCCCATAGGTGGTACTAGGTAGTAACTGAGTTTCCATTAAGATGGAGGAGGGCGAGGGAAAGCCTGCAGTTTTGCAGCTCCTAGCTGCTGAACTGTATGGAAGGGAGAGAGCAGAGGTAGAGCCAGAAACCCTTGGTGGTGCTTGGCTCTGCCCTGTAATTGCCGTTTGATGCCAACCAGGACACTAACCCCATTGAGCCTCACTTTCCTGATCTGGAAAACGGATCTGGTGACCTTTGCCCTGCCTACCTCCTAGGGTGTTTGTGAGGATCTGATAAGCTGGCACATGGGAATGCAGCATCCGTGAGAGGTAAGGCACTACTTTAATGTTGCTGTTGAAAGCGCTTGGCTCAGTAAGTTCTTGGAGAGCACCAGAAGGCAGGAGGAGTCAACCCAGTGTCACCTGTCCTCAAAGGCTGATGTTTCCCTGGGTCTCTGCTCTCTCTGCCTGGAAGATCTATCCCTGCTTTCCGTGCCTAGGATGTCCTTCTTAGACTCTAAGTTCTTGGTCAGATCCCACTCCTCCAGGAAGCCTACCTGGATCTGAGGCTCCTTACTCTGTGGTACCCATGTCCTTCTGCCTCAGACTCCGGTTAACCATTTGTGGCATCTCCAAGAGATCAGAAAAGACTATGAGGTAAGGATTTTGCTTTACTCAGCTTTGACTCCCCAGACCTCCAGCAGGTATCCATTGGCGATGCAAACCCATCTGAGCTGAATCGTAATAACCTCTTTTGTCCCTGTACGCTCTGTAGGGAGGACAGGTTCTAGCTTCTCACTGCCTAAATGGGCTCAGCCCTTCCAAAGTCTCTGGCCCTCTGCTAACTAAGGACACGGAGGCTGTTTCTGATTTGGAAATTGCAGCCAGAGTGTTTTTGGTGCTGTTTTCCAAAGTCAACATTCCCAAGCAGAACTGGGGCTGAGAGGAAACCCTGCCCCTGGACCTTGGAAGAAAGGATCAGCGTGGTTCCCTTATTTAATTAGGCGGAAGAATGTTCACGGGTGTGTCCTGAACAAGGGCCAGGGGGTGGGGGCACCAGGCAGGGGGCTGCTGCACGTTACTGGACCGGAGGGAGCTGGGATGGGACAGACAGCATAGGGTGAAACGGTCAGTGTTCTGGCCTCAAAGATGCCGCTGATTAGCTGTTGCATGTTTAGCCATTCAGAGCTTCAGTTTCCTCATCTGCCAAATGTGGATATGTGTATTATTTTTCAGCATTATCGTGAGAATCAACTTGGGCAATCTTCATAGAAAGACCGTTAAAAAGCTCTAAAACCCCACTACGGTCTAATGGAAAATATACTCAGTCACTCATGGGCTGTGTGATCTTGGGCAATTCCCCAACCTTCTGTGGACCCAGATTCATTGTTTGAAAACAAAACAAAACAAAACATGATGTAGGATTGGATTATCCTGAAGATTGCTTAATGTTCCAAATGTTTGTTTGCTCTTTGCATCAACAGAGACCCAGCACAGACACACATGTGATTAGTTTACATTTCAAGACCCTGGTTGGTCAGCACTGTGTACAAATAAATTCCTGCCAACATCAGCTGATAATTGAACACTGAGTACTCTACCTGGCATTGTGTTTCTTGACATTTTATTTTTTGGTTCTTGTATTGTCGTTGACTTTGAGTATGTACATGTCTTGTGGACCAGCTAGATCAGCGGTATCCAGTAGAAATATGGTGTGAGCCACATATGCGATTTTAATTTTCTAGAAGCCACAGTAAAGGAAGTAAAAAGAAATAGGAGAAATTAACTTTAATGAAATAGTTTAACTCAACATATCAAAAGTATCATTTTGACATGTGTTCAATAAAAACATATTAGACTATTTTTTCACATATTTGTACTAAAATATGCACTCTGTGGAGTGTGTTCTATATTTACTGCACATGTTAATTCAGATCAGCCACATCTCAAATGCTCAATAGCCACATGTGGGCAGCAGCTACTATTTTGGACTATGTGGGTCTAATCTGTACGCTGTTAGAGATAGGGATTACATTTTGTGATATATAATCCTTGGAAATAGCTTTAGAGTTTACAAGCCCTTTCTAATATGTCATCTCAGTTGATCCTTACTGTCATCTGGTGAGGTAGATACAGTTATTAAATGCCATTTTATAGACGAGGAAACTGAGGCTTTGGAGAGATCAAGTGCTTGCTCAAGGCCATACTGTAAGTAGTAACAGCTGGAACTTGAAGCCAAATATTCTGGTTCCAAAGGTAGAATGAGTTCCAAGGGCAGCTACCTTCACTCGTGTGTCCATTTACTCCCTGATCCACCCAATAGTTAATCTGAGTGGATGCTCCGTGCCTGGGGCTGACATTAACGAGGCATTATCCTGACCTTTGAAGAATTCCGTTTTGAGAGAAGGCAGAGATGGGGATGGTTATTTATTTCTCTATCAACCTATTTATTTATTTATCCAGAAAGACGAGACTGGAGAATGACTGTGGCGTTATTGTGAGCATCTTTATCTCCTGATCTCCAAGCCTTCCTCAGCATGTCCAGTGAACCAGGGCTGGGAGACATTCCTGCCTTTTAGACTGTATTTCCCCTCCTGATTTCAGGAGTCCCCTGCTCAGCTCCTCTTTCCTCCCTGGCCTGTATACCCTGACGCAGCCTGGAGATGGTTATCACACACACTCTCCATGAGTCCTCACTTTGGCCAAACTAAACACAGCTCTCTCTCTCATGTGGTGAGCTCAGCTCATTGTTTGAAAAGAAGGGCTGCCCTTTCCTGACAGGGTTTCCAGTTGTAGGGGCCTGGGCCTTTCCCGTTGCTGGGAAAGTTTGGCTTGTGCTGCTCTGAGGGAGCCTGATATCCCAGCGGGGCCCTGGGTCGCTCACCAGCCACCAGAGCATCAGGTGAGGGTTCTAGAAAATTGGCGAGGAGGCCCCAGAGGACAAGTGAGGGAGATACAGGCCTTAGAGCCAGGGCCCATTATCAAGTGTCTGGGGTCCCCTGGAGATGCCAGGCTTGAGGCTCCTGACTGAGGTAGATGCTGCCACAGGCAGAGTGGTAGACAGGAGATGCCTCAGGAGCTGAGGTTTGAGGAGGAGCTGCCCCTCTGCAGGCAGGGACCACCACACACCCGTGCTCTGTGTGCCTCCTTGGCACAGGATCCTTGGGATGAAGGAATTCCAGGGGCCAGCTATTCTGATCCCCTGCCTGACACCAATATTGCCCACAACAGGGAGCTCAAGCAGTGCTCTGGGGTTCTAGGTGTTCCTGGGAGGTATCTCAGTGGTGGGGGTGTCCCCTGCAATATTTACTGAAAAAATTATTTGTTGCTTATCTGAAATTTGAATTTAACTGGGTGTCCTGTTTTTTTTTTTTTTTAAGATTTATTTATTTACTTTTATTTTCCTTTATTTATCCTCCCCCACCCCAGGTGGTTCTCTCATCTGTCTGCTCATTGTTTGCTCGACTTCTCCAGGAGGCACCAGGAACCAAACTCGGGACCTCCCACATGAGAGAGGAATGCCCAGCAGCCTAAGCCACATCCACTCCCCGTGCGCTGCAGCAGGAGGTGGCATCTAGCTAGGTGCGGCGGGAGGCGGTCTCTGCTTGGTCTTCTTTTAGGAGGCACCGGAACCTGAACCTGGGACCTCTCATGTGGTAGGTGGGCACCTAAGTGGTTGAGCCACATCGCTTCCCTGTCCTGTATTTTTATTTTATTTGCTAAATATGGCCATGGTATTCAGGGGCTCAGCCAGGAGAGTAGTGGAGAGTTCAGCAGGCAGCGATTTCCAGCACCTACCCACCACCCTTGTAATACAAGCAACTCTGCTTTTATCTAATGGTGGCAGTTAAAACAAAACAGACAAACCAGACCCCTCCCTTTCCATGTTCTGTGGTCAAGGACGAATCCTAGGAATTATAGGAGTTGTTAATTACCCCCCAAACACACCAAAGTCATTTTAAAGAAGGAATATAGAGATCTCTCCTGAGGATCAGCCAGCGTGCTTTTTGTTTTTTGTTTTTTAAGCATTTAATCCTTAGGATGGTGAGTTATGGTTGAGGAGAAGATAAATGTCTCCAGGGAAGGATGCCTCCCACTGTCCATCCCTGACCCCAAGTAGCCAGCAGAACTTGAAAGCCAAGGAGCGCTGGACACTGGGCTGGCCATCCACAGGATGCTGCAAAGAGGCTGTGAAAGTGGCAAGATATGAGGGGGGACCTCAGGGATTGGGAACTGATGCTTCATTGGGGAGGAGTGGGGTGTCCAAGGGAAGGGGCAGGATGGTTAGGGTGCCCAACCCTAAGAGAGAAGGGTTAAAGGGAAGTGGGAGAAGGGAGAGTTAGGGAATGAGGATGCATTCTATCAGCCCCTCTCTGAAGGCGCAGGCCGTGCAGTCTGGTCCCTTGGGCCACGCAGACAAGCAAATTATGAAACGCGGGCCCAGCACATCCCTTCCCCTCCCCACCCCGGCCAGCTTGGCTTTTTGTAGCTCTGGAACAATTTCCTAACTTCATCAGGAAAAACCACATTAAACCTTCAAAAGTCAGTGGATATTTGGGCCAGAGGAAGGCAGAGAGGTGGGGCCCAGAGCAGGCCGGGAGAGCTTTTCCGTGGTGGCTGACGGGTGCTGTGAGCCCTCTCTGGCCTACCTGGAGTGTTCATTGGCGGGAGTGGCAAGGCAGAGGCTCCCAACTCTCCTTCCCAAGAGGGAGCTTCAGGCAGGCCCCTCGGACCGAAAAGGCCGATCCCGAGGGCCTCGCATTTTAGATGTTAGGCTCCTGCCTGAGATTTCATTTCGAAGAAAGGGTTCTGTGCTGAGGTCCTCACGGCAACCCCAGTGAAAGGCCTTCCACCTTTGGCAAAACAGCCACCTGAAAAACAAAAAAGTGAGTCAAGTCACCACAAAATGGAACTTGCTGAGGGAAAGAGACCCCTAAGGATCCTGGAATTCTAAGCCCTCAGAGGGGCGTGAGCGAGCTTCAGCTGTTTGCCTGGTGTCTGATAAAGGTCCCGTGCTGAGCTCACACAGACGGGCCCTGAGAACTAGCGGCTGGTGTGCCGTGAGCATATCACAGGTACCGAGTCACGCTTGGTGACTGCTCAGTGGGTGAAGTGGCCGGTCCC